>CAJNYU010004249.1:0-13250 GCA_905331475.1 Rotaria socialis | reverse complement strand
ATTAACTGAAAGCGTTAGCCGCTAATATTAACGGTTAACGCTCTTTGCTAACGTTAATTTTGAATTAACGTAAACTTATCACCCCAGGGTTGAACCATTTTACTTAACGTGAGTGAATTAACGGCGTTAATTAACTCGCACTAAGTTAAATGGTCCACCCCTACTCTCAACTTACAAATTTAGTTTCCCGAAAATGCCAGTTGTTAGTGATGAAATGATAAAAATATCGGATAGGTCAATTTTTTACAGATGGAAACTTTCGATGAAAATATTAAGACTTTTTCTAAGCCAAAATTTAATCTGCCAAACTTTTGAGAACATCATTCGATGCATTTTGATGTACTCTTTTAAATGAGACTAATTTCAATGGATTCGAGCTCGCTGATCCGACTAGGTTGCCCAAAATGCGCGGGCACGCTTTCGGAAAATCAAATATGGTGCCAATCAAAAATTATTCCTGGATGTAGTACTTTTATGACTATCAAAAGTTAGCCCGTAATCGATAGTATCTTAGGTGAAAAAATCTCAGCAATAACTATTATAACTTGGGAGAAAATGAAAATATACTGAAAAGTACTGCAATAAAAAAAACGTCTAATTTTGATCGAGTACTCATACTTGCAAGTCGTATATCTCGAGAACGACTCATCCGTTTGAGCTGAAATTTTAGGCTTATTCCTAGCATGAATGTAGGTATCTACTGAAAAAACATCAGCTAAATCCGTGAGATCGATTGAGCAAGGCGTCATACAAAACGGTCGTGGCTTACGTGCAATGCCTCTTAAGTTGGTGCGCCGATAATATATGCTGTCCAGCTGGTCAGTAGTGCCATAACTATGGTCATTTCTGTCCTAAATATGGTTGTTTGCCCAAGAATAGTGGCGATTTGTACTATAGAAATGAGTATCTATGCCATGGAAATTGTTGTTTGTGCGACGAAAATGGTCATTTCTGCTACAGAAATGATCATATTGAGCGATAAAAATGGTCGTTTGTGCCCTGATAATGATCATTTGTGCTAGAAAAATGTGCATTTGTGCTAGAAAAATGTGCATTTGTGCGACGCAAATCGTTATTTGTGCCACAGAAATAGTCATTTGTGCCCGTGTTACAGACAGGCAGACAGAGGTGAATTACCGTTTCCAGACCCTATACTTTCAGTCTAGGAAACACCCACACCCACACCCCAATAATACCTTGTTCCAACGGTGTAGCTGATTTCATGGACACCATCATATGAATTGGTAGTGTGCTTTCGAGGATCGCCACACCGAACAGTGTCATCGTACTTGTCCCTAAAATGCATTTCAAACAAGACGATAGGATTATTATCCATGATACTTACCAATAGCTATACAAATCAACGGATCTCGGATCAAAGTAAACATGGATGAAGTCCTACGAGTGCTAGTATATTCCACTAATTTTTCTGTTTCTGAATCCCGTTTTGTTGAGATAATACTCAAGCGAAGCACTTTAGCAAACAAACACACACATATATATAATTACACCATAGACAATAAATGATTACACATAAATCGACACTTACATCCATCGATAAGAGCAACTGCGGCAAGGATTAGAAACGGAACTATTTTTCCAAAGTGATGATACAATATACCGCCAAATACTGGTCCCACTAAACAACTCATAGGAGAATATCAATAGCAAATAAATCAGATGAGAGATATTTTATTTACCAGCGACACCCAGCGACACACCACTTATAGCATGAGCGATCATTTTACCTCGTTTCTTATCGTCGGGAAACTTCTCTGACAACATACTAATACTTTCAATTCAGCATTTCGATTAAAAAGGAATCGACAAAGTCACATTTTTCTAACCTGAAATGGCCGAAAATGATGAACCAATACCTTGAATTGCACGCGAAGTAAATAACAGCCAATAGGTATCAGCAAAGGTAAGCACTGGAGAAATGTATTAGAAGGTAAATTTTAAAGAAAATATTCTAAGAAATTTCTTTATTATTATCTTTTTAATTAGACGTCGTGAAAGTCAATCAAAAGTATTAGTTAAACTTATTGATCGTGGCGATGAAATTATTGTTCATACATCAGAATTATTACAAATTGATAATAAATTTTCTACAATATCAGCATTTGTCCAACCATTTCGTTTACATTATTGTGATGAATCAGTAAGTCAAAATGAAAATAATTATTTTATACATTTATTAAATGAAATTATTTCTTTTTATAAAGCAAAATTCAGCTAATGTAACTCGTCAATTGAAAAATTTATTATTTAATCAATCGGTTTATATTACTCGACAAGGATCAATGATTAATGGATCTTATCCTGTTGAAGTTATTTTATCTAATCAACAATCACTTAATAAAATGATTCTTCAGCAATAAAAACTTATAATATAGTTTCTGCTCTTCATATTTATCTTATTGAGTTATTTCTTTTGATAAATAAAGATATTTCTCCACTATTAGATCTTTTGTATTTTTATTTTTTAATGCGTTCTTTGTTGATATTTTTTAAATTGTATACGATTGGAATGAATATTAATATTGATGAGATGATAGAGCGATTTTTTTTTATGATGATACTATATCGATTGACTAAGAATAAAGCAAATGATAGTTTGATTTTTTGCCACTCAAGCCTTTCTTTTGTTTTTCTATGCTTTTGTTTAAATCAAATAGCTATGAGTCAAAAGGATTTAAAAAACAGCAAGTACACACAATAACTACTAGTAACAAAAAAGAACAGAAAATTTCACCATCGATATTATGAGTATTTCAATGAAAAGTGAACATGAATAAGAATGATTGTGCTGAAATTATTCGAGCAGTCTTATATCTGAAGTGTATTTGTAAAAGATACAGATATAAAGAGAACTGAATGATAGCGAAAATTGGTACCAAGTTTGTCTGAATTGTATTTGTCACACGAAATATAATAGATTTCAACCCGTTCATTTATTTTGAAATGTTTTCAAATCTTGATCCATCTGATAGGTGAACAAGAACAGAAAAAATATTTAGTGCATCATTGGTTTGAGTACCTCCTAGCTGAGTTGTGCGCCATCAGAATGTCGCTAACTGCACAAACGTTTTTGTACAAACACAAAATAGTCGTTGAATTATTATTTTATGTAGTTTTCATAAACCAAAGAGAGAAAATTCCAGCTCCGGGATTCAACTCAGATACAATTATGCATATTGTTCTTCGAGAAAAACTAAAATCGAATTAAAAAAGGCTTGAGTCAGGTGAAGCCAATGATACGTATTTCGAGTTTTATTATGAAAAAAAATACTAAAAATGTGTTAAACAAACAACTAACATTACTAGTATAAGCTTTCGGTAAATAAGCATACCTCCTTAATTGTGTAATATTTACTATAAATAAAGAAGAATCGCCAAACATTATAATTTAATCAATACCTCTTACTTCTAATTCCAACCATTAAAAAATGCATGGAATTAAAAATATTTATCCTTTCACACTACGATAAACTGACTGCAATCTTTTAAATTTGTGAATTTTGAACTTTTAAGTTCAATTTTGCCTGAAATTCAAGTTTTTACGACACATACCTATTAGTATTTACTAGGATTATATGCAATGTATTGATCTAAAGAATGTATCTGAGAATAAGCTGAAAACGGTTTCAAAAGTCACTTGCCATTTTATCGATACGTCGGAAACATTTTCTATTCAATGCACTTATTTCTCATGAATACAAAAAGGATTTTTATGCAGCTTTCTGTTTAAAACTACAAGACACATTGCGCATTTTTCAACAAATTTTAGAAAACAAGACAATCTTTTTAATTATCATATTTATTTCTACCAAGCTGTCTAGGCTACTGACTGAGCTAAGAGAACAGCTTTTTCGTACTTCAGGAGTAAACAAGGATAAACGAACTACGTAGATTCTAGGCCATTTTCGAGATAATCTTGGCTCATCGTACTGCGTCGAAGAAATTTGATGCTGTTAAGAAATTTATATCTCACCCCAACAACAGGGTAGCCTTCTGGGGGAGACCAGCCACACTTCAATAGAAATGTATTCACCTGTGGAAATGCCTGAGAAGACACGAATGTTAAGAAATAGAGTTGATAATTTCACACAGATCTTGTAAAAGAACCGACCGTATGGAACAGTTCCTGAAAAAGAATTGGTCCTATGAGACAGTTTCAGAAAAAGAGCTGATCTTACGAGACAGTTCCTGACAAAAAAACTATGAACGGTCCTAGGCCTAATCTCTGAATTACACATGGATAGTCCTGTTGCCATTTGATAACTGAGAATATTCTATCATAAATTCTATAAGAAATTGTAATGATTATCCTTGGATTCCAAGAAATATGTTTTTGTGTAAAAAAATCCTTTTTGTTTTTCAGACACATGCAGCAAATTATCTTCGGCAATTATAACATACAAGATATTTGTTTGGCTTATCCCAGTTCGGACAAAACGATCAGTAAACGGTCGTAAACGATCTTGATACGGTGAAATACGATAGTATTCACGATGATCGTATACGAAGCACCGCAAACGGTATCGTAACGGGCGCCGTTAAACGGTACGTATTTTTGTCGTATCTGTAGAATGCTGTCAGCAGACGCAAAAGAACACAATTCAACGGCAACAACGTTGTTCCTTAATTTCTGCATGAAAACTACCAAAACAATTCTACAGTTCCTAAGAAATCGACTTCAATAAGCAATATAACATAAATCCTCGATTGTGGCGCCCCTATAGAAAATTGTTTCAATATAAAAATCTGCTTCGAATAAGATTTTGATACGGTTTGAAACACAGTTTAGAGGGTTTTTACGGAGTTTTAATCGATTTTTTATTTGCCTTTTTTCTATTGATCCGTTCGAAACAATGATATGTAGAAAATTCAAAAACATTTATAAGTTTGAAGAAGATATTCATTTGAATATTTCCAACTTCTAGTATCTTTACTTTTCGTGAGTACGCAAGAGACTTTAGGAGCATGATGACATTATCGACCTCTCTTTTCATTTAGAAAAACATAATGCCAAGTTTTTGTTAAGACTTTTTCGACAGGAAAATGTTTGTTCTTTCTATTTTTTGATTTATTATGCTTTGAAAAATTTATGAAATTCTTTTGTATATTTGTACCTCTCGTTGCTTACTATTTCGACTTCCCATGTAACTGGTCCGATCATGGAAAATAGGTGAAAGTTTAAATAAAATAAATGTTTCTTCTTTTTTGTTTTAGTTTTTCTAATTAAAAAATGCTTTTTTAAAACGAAGAAAAAAGGAATTCGGATATTGTAGTAGCTTATAGGCTTCGCCAGTATACAACAGCAAGTTAATATGACGATTAAGCTGAAAATAAACTACCTATTTATGGCCGTAAATGAATCAAAATTCGGTCCGTAAACGACTACCATAACTTTCGTAATCGGCCGTATACGGTACGGGCAAATACGGCGCCGTAACGGGCCGTATTTTCATCGTATACGGCCGTAAATATCCCGTATTCTTGTCGTTTACTGCCGTAAACGACACCGTAACGATATCCATTTTGACCGACCTGGGTATACTCTTCGTAATAATTGCATTATATACTGTATTAATTGGTTGTTGTACATGTTTTTCTGGCACCTTAGTTAATTCTATTAATGGTACATCAGATAGGAATATATCAATATCACAAGTTCAAAAAATGATTGACAATAAGTATAACTGCAGATAAAGAATTTTGTTTCCAGTGTTACCAAGTTCATTCTAAAACGTTTGATCTAATAAAAGACTTTATTAAACAAGAAAATGGTTATATAAAATATAATGAAATTTTACAGCCTGTGAAACTTTGTTTTAATGCTATCTCAATATTCAATTTTATTGTCGTTTACATTGTGTTTGATGGTCCAATGCTGATTAGCCTTATATCTTTATTATCAAGTTTACTGGTGTTTATTTCAATGTTCCTAGAAAATAAAACTTACGTTCTTACTTTTGAAGCAAGCGTTCTATTGGTTGCAGTTTTTATATGGGCAAATTCTTTATATGTTATTATAGTCTGCATAATTGAAGTGGATAGAAAAAAGCAGAATAAGAGCATATGAAATAATGATTATGATCTATTTGCAACTATTGAATAATCTTAGAGATTCCAATGTGACGAAATGAGGACGGTAATAAGATCAAAATCGATTATAATCTTTTGTCATAATGTTTTTTTTTGTCAGATTCCATAGAAAGAATGAATAATTTTATTCTTTTTAATTATATGAACTATGTTTTTCTTGTATTTTTTCTTAATGTGGATTTATTTATAGATTAGATAGTATTTCATCATAATGTCTTCATATTCGGATGCTCTAAATGAGTCAAACGATTAGAGTCCGCCAAGTCCGGGCCGGTTCCGGGTCCAATTGAAAATATTTTACTGATTGAGAGCGGATGCAACGAGAAAATTTCATACAAAAAATAATTTTGATCATTAATTTCAATGTTTCATCTTTTTATTAAAAAGCATCGAATTTACTTATGAAAAGTGTACGAAAATAAAAAACATTTCTCGACTATAATATTTAAACCTAATTTACATCAAAACTATAAATTCGAAAATATATTATCTTGTTTTTTACTGTCATGCATATGTTCAATATTATATAAAACATCATCATCGTCATCATTTGGTTTCATTCTTTTTGATGTTGGTGATGAAGTAGCACTGCCTACATCTTCAATGATTACGACCGATTCACCACCAGGTATAGACAGTTCTTGCTTTGACTGTTCTTCATTCCTATTTGAGAATACATCCTATTCCGCAATGTTGAACATTCCGGAACCAATTCCATCTAATTCCCGGAATCCCGTTTATCCCTTCCGATTCAATTTCGGAATTACACAGAATTCAAACGGATTCCGCCTAATTCCCAACGGTTCTGGAATTCAGCGCACTTACACTAACATCCACACCCACACCCAAGTCGACGAAGAGAATATGTGAGGTGGAGTATCAAATAATAGTCGAACGGTTTTTATATGATAATTCATGAAATACTAAATGAGTTAATTTCATAAACGCAGTAAAAATATGTTTGCATATGTTTGCCTTTGTAAACAGATCACTTCGATTGGGGTCAATTGCAATAATAAGTGTTGTTATTTGATTTTTAAACATGTTCGATGAAAGATGTTCATCTAAACAAATCATGAGATGCTTAGTTCGAATTCGAATATAAATGGACACCAACTGTATGGTATCAATTCGAAAATAAATGATAGAAATAGATTCAGTTTTAGTTTTATATTTAGTTTAAGATGGAGTGGGTGTGGGTTGAGGGGGAATAAGGGGTAACTGTAGGTGGTGGTGCGACTGAGGGGGTGGGTAGGAGGGGTATCCGGGATACTTCAAATGTGAGTGTGGGTGATGGATAGCATGGAGGAGTGCTCAAATGTGGGTGCAAGTGAAGGGTATATATGAATTCATATGTCACATATATCGGAAAGTTAAACTAAAATTAAATCTATTCCTAGGTTTAGTTTTAGTTTAACTTTTTCTTTTCTCCATTTATATTCGAACTCGAATTAGGCAGCTACTCTGGGTTCCCGAAAATTCGAAAAATTGCAGGCACTCGCTGGGAATTCATAAAGTAATTCTGGACTAGGGATTCTATTGATCGGTTGAAAACCAAACCGGACCGATTAAATTTCTAAGAAGTCCGAGCCAAACCGGTCCCATCGCTATTAGCTATCTCCGATAAACAAATTATTCAATAAATTTATTAAACTATAATGAACATTATTTTTTAAATATTGCTTTACGCTTACTAAGAGTATATCCAATTTTCTCTTTCTTTACATTAATTTGTATCAATGATTTGTTTTCTGTCTTTTACAACTTCATAGTCAAATATGAATCATAAAAGTAATTTAATATATTGAACTGCAATAAATGAAAACGATTCTATTGAGATTTTCTTACCGGTAAAAAGACTTCTAGATGTTTCTCGTTCAACATTATATAGGCCAAGGCCATTTAAATTCGGATAATCGGTAGAATGTAAAATCTGTTTCATAGATGATGATTCAAGATCAAGCCATTTAATTTTCATGGAAATTTCAGGTAAAATTTGTAGGCAAACTCGATCAAATATGACATTTGAAGAAAATTTATTGATAAATTCTTTGGGCGACCATTTGACAAAGGTCAAATGACTTGTACATGTTGGATCACGTATAATTTCATTCAGTCGTTCATTGACGCCTTGCAAAGAATACAATACTTCAAGATTGTCCAACTTTTTCAAAATAATCAGAAGAATTTCATCGGGCAAATCATTTAATTCGACGCATGAATATTCCATTGTTAACTTCGCTTATCTACTTATGTCACCTTGAAAAAGACAATATTTATACCCTCATTTGTTCCATTCGGACGAGTGTCGTCAGCAAGAACAAAAATAAATTGTTAATGATTCAATGAGTGTATAATTGGAAGAATGTTGCTATTTTTATCTGCTTTGTCTACTATCGTATATCATACAATAAAGAGCATGGTATTCAGTTGACCGTAAGAAAAAGTAGCGAACGAACCACTAACACAAACAAATGTGAAAACAAAATGTCGAAAACGAATGTAAGCGAAACAAGAATGGCGAATATATGACAATGTTGAAAAAATTCAATTGAAGACTTTCTACGAGTGAGTTGAAGATATTTTATGCATGTGGAAAATTAGAAAATGCGTAAGTCAATAGGATATAATGCTGTATGGCACGTGTCCCTTTTTTCGCAATGATTGTCCTTGACAATTTTTGCTGATCTCTCGTTCGCTTTTTATTTCTTTCGACTAATTTGATACATACGGATGAAGATAAAAGTCATCGATTTATTCAGGTATGATGATTTGTTGTTCTCCAGAAGTCTTTCCTAATGTTATGAATAATAATAATTTATAATTGTTTTTGTGTACTCCAAAAAAATGAGTACACTCTAGATTCGGTCAGTGTGTCCGGCCGTTAACACGATAACTTTTGAAAGCCTCATCCAATTGTCATGAAATTTTGTACACAGAATGATCTCATCAATATCTCAGTCGAGTTCGAAGATGAAAGCAATCTGTGAAGAAATGGCTGAGTTATCGAAAAAGTTGTCATTATTAACCAGACCATCCCTGAGGGGGGGTACAGGGATTTTTTCAAAAAAAAATTTTTTTTCTCAGAATTATTCAAAACATATATAAATCGACTCAGTTTTTGCAGTACACATAACAATCGGATACGAATCCGATGTTTCCTCATTTTTTTTATATAGAAGAGAATAAAGTAGATAATATGCGCCGCACACTCTATGATAAAGTTCCGTTTGAATATATAAACGCTGGCATTATTCCCGGGCGTAGACCATCTTAAGAAAAATCTGACACGTTGTAAGTATTTCATTTTACATTTTTCATTACTAGCATTCATTTTGAAAGATTTTGCTTGATTTATTTTTGGCATAGTCTATCGATTGGATTTGCCACAAAATTTAGTTGATAAACTTTTCTTTTTATATCATTAATTATTCTCGTTATGGCGAACTTTAAAAACCTGTCAATGAAAATTTAAGTAAAACATTCAAATGAAATTCTCATACTTCGACAAATGAACCATGAATAATGCATTCAAGATGTTTAAAACCATTGATCCCACTAAGTAGATGCATCTAATTTGATATAAAATCGACTTTCAAAGCTGAAACTAGTCGTTACAAGAAACAAATCAATACTTAATCTATTTAGACCGATTGCAACAGTATTTGCTGGTTGAGAAGTAGCTTGTGTAAAATATAAATAAATATACAACATTAAGTAGGTTTGAATGTTGATTAATTTATTGTAATTCCTCGATGAATGCTATGAAAAAAATAATAATCAAACGAAATAGTAGTTGTTTTTCTCACGTTTTTAATAGAAAAAAATGAAATGAAATGATTGATGGATGTTCAGGTAGCAAGATTCATTCAGTTGTACTTTTCCTTCTTGGTTCATGTAGCAAGACTAGCAAAGCAGAAACTTTAAATGAATGGAAAGAAAATTCTTTCATATAGAATAACCAAGCGAAACACCAATGATGGGCTTCAGTTTAGAAGAAGACAAACTCAACAGAAAGAAAAACGACAAAAAAATACAGTTTGTTCAAACTGAAGAGAGAAAAAATGGATTATCAGATCAATAATAACGTAAATGTTGTTCATTATCATCGTTAAGATTTACTGGTGATACTCGAGAATCATTTAATTGTGAAAAAATGATTGATTAATTCATGAATATGGTTGCTGTTGAAGATGAGGATCATTGCCACATGATCCATGATAATGTGTTGTACGTGCTTGAATTTCGCCTGCTTGTTCGCCGGGATATCGATATTGCCCAGGACGATGTTTCCGGCCTCCGGAAATGAGCGGACCCTGGAAGCAAGATTTCGGGACGGATTTTTCCGGTGATTTCCGATGATTTCCGGCGGAAACCAACAGGAACTTGGCGGAATTTACAGGAAAAACCCGTAAATTTCCCGATCCGGAATACTGCTTCAGTGAAATCGCGGGAATGCGCGGGAACTGGTCGTTTCCCGGGCCGGTTGCTTCGACCTGGGTGAATATCTTCCTGTTGCATTGATATCGTCGTTGGCGCATATATATTATTAATTCGGCCATCATTTGATTGTGTTGGATGATAAGGTTGTGCTCCCATACAAAAAAGTTGATTCATCGCTGAGCAACAAATCATAGATGCTTGATGATGACCTGGTGATGATGCAATCAATGGATTCGTACCATACGTATTAACATAATCAGATCTAGATGAATTATGAAGATGTTCCATATGGTGCGATGATAAAGCATTATAGTATGAAGGTATAGGATGATCAAAATTCACGTTCTAAGCAATAAGAAAAGTTCATAATTGATTGTGAGAAAAACAACATTACTTGAAACTGCATAGGATATTTTGATAGATTCATTGATTCATTGATTCTGAACTGCCTACATCATTAAATGATTGTCGAGAACCAGGATTGTAGAATATATCATTTGAAAAATCATATGATGGAAAGTTATTTGGTATCTGAAAAGCAGTATTTAATGGTGGTGCTATATTTGGTGTTGAATTTTGTTGATTATCATCTGATGATGATGCAGCCGATGGAAAATTTGTTTCTAACATGTCGATTGTTGAATTCAAAAATTCATACAATGTGTCGTTCAAGATGGATAAATTTTTAAAGCTATAAAAGACAAATGTTTATTAATATTTCCATGGAATTTTGTTGAAAATAATATCTTACTTCAACATCTGATTACATCTTTCAATATAATTAGCTAGAACAAATTCAATTTTTTCGACAAGACCACTTGTATGCTGAAATTTGTAAAAATAATTTTTGTTAGAATTCATTCAAAACATATTTTCCTTACGGAAGCCATCATACAAAATTTATCTTGCTTTTTTGTCATTTTTATTTGAATTGTGTGTGACTTAATATTATGATCCATTGAATAGATATTAACATTGCCGCGTGCAAGTTGAAGGATATTCATTTTTATCTGTGAAAAAAGCAAAAGATATAATTTCAAAGCAAAACAATGCATTTTGTTACCTCATATTTACGAAGATGATGAACAATGGCATAATATACGTAAATTACCATATAATCAAATTCATTTCGAATGTTTTCTTTATTGTTTTTCAACAGTTCAGTAAAAATTTCATCCATTGTAATATGTTTGAATCTAGAAATAAAAATATGATTAATAAACAAGAAAATAAACTAATGTCTTATTGCTAAATCATTTTTTCTAACGCCGTTTTCGTTTTTATTTTGAACAATACCACTCCATCGACGGATATATACATAGAATAAAGTTTAGTTATATATTTGTTTATTCTTACTAAGACTAAAATTCTTGCGTTCTTTTCTAACTGTCCCTCTTTTATTTTTAGATTTTCTAAACAAATAATAGCCGTATTGTTGTAAAACAAACAACGTGTTTTCACTTTTCATTCTCAAGAAACAAGTTGCTTTAATAAATTCAATATTTTTTCTTGCAAGCCGTTCATAAGTGTTTATTATCAGTAAAAAGAGATATCCCCAGGTCGAAAAATCCCACACCGAATCCGATAGGAACCTGATACTATCCTACCATCCGACAGAATCTTATAGGATTCCGGGTCAAGGAATTGACGTCGGAACCACTTGTCGGAACCCATTGGACTTCCGATGACATCCAATGGTGTTTCTTTGGAATGCATAGGAATCCGACACTGAGTATCCAACTTTGAATCCGGAACCCGGAATCCGACGATAGTTCTATAGGATCCGACAAAATCTGATAGGATCTTACCGGATGCGAGTCGGATCGGATGGGTTCCGATTGGTTCCCACTGTTGGATTGCTCGACCTGGGTTTGTTTGAAACTTTAGCAAGCAGAGAATCTTCTTATTTGAAATAAAGCTGTTAGGATAGAAACAACAACTTTTAATTACTTCGAGCAATTATTAGAACCACATGTCGCATATTTTTTGTCATTATCGCCGGTATACCGCGGTAGTCATAATAGCCTGCTCTAGTCAAACTTTTTTTTGCAAGCGCATGCAATTCTTGACTTTCTTGCTCAAGAAAGTCAAGAACTATGAACGCATCTTGAGGCAAGACATGAGGCCTTTTTTCAACCTAATGCGCTTGGCATTTGTATTCATGTACTTGAATTCCTATTCATGTACTTGAATTTTTATTCAAGCATTTTTGTTTCTCACCCAAGCGCATGAATTACGCATGTGCAACAGAAAATATATAATTTTTTTCCATATATCAGTCATTCACTTGATTAGATGTCACTGACCGTCAACTTCTTAACGTTGACAATGCATAAGTAAACACCAATGAAAAGATGAATTCTATTATTTGTTTGGTTGAAACAAACGTTATATATACGACGGACTGGTCAAAAGCAATAGAAAGAACTTATTCGCATTATTAGAGGAGAAAAAAAGTTGTTTAGTCAAAAAGAAATCTAAAAATGAACAATGTAAACTTCCGCAGTGCTTGAAAAACCGTGTTTTTTATTCGAAGTTTCTGTTACTATTGTTAATTTTTGCATATTTTCTTTTTATTTCAGATGTCTCAAAGAGCTCCAAAACGACGTTTACACGTTGATATAAAGCGAAGATGGCGTTCACGTAAACAGGAAAATAAGATTAACACATTTTTGGATTCAGTATGTATCAAGTAA
>CAJNYU010004248.1:0-56384 GCA_905331475.1 Rotaria socialis | reverse complement strand
AGGGGGGGGGTTATTACATTTGCAAGTTTTCCAGATGTTAATAGATTTCGGATGTTCCATGTGCCTATTTTTAACATTTTCTTTTTAGCAAATACGGAGATTTTTCGCACTCTTGTCCTAGTTAAGAGACTCCGTAACTCAGGACCGTTGATGATTTTATTTGCCATGTAGAAAATTGGTTTTCTAGGGATAAGTAACTTAAGTAGTTTCCCGTTGCTTTCCTAAATGTCAACAACTCAATTTCTCATAATCCTGCTACATCAAGTTTTGCGAGCAAGTCAGGCAATATTGATCAAAAATTCAAAACACTCGTCTTTCATTAGAATTGCAAACCACCTTCAGTAGCAACACCCACGCAATCTGTGAGCATGAGACGATTTGTTATGTAAGCATCAGTCTTTTATTATACTCTTGAAAGTGCCATTTTCATCTAATCGTGATGGCGAACTCTGTGAAGAATGCGTTGCTGTGCTGAGAAGAGGGTTGAAGGCAGATATTGGTCGAGCCAGTAGTTCGAACCAGCAAACTGCAGAAAAATGGATTATCATACGGAAGTTCAAAGTGTACCACGCAAGAAAAATGATTTGTAAAAGACAAATTGATGTCGTATAATGTACGACAGTGGTGAAAGTTGCGAATTTGGAAACGACTTCTGAACACTTCTACGTTCCGCTTGAAATAGTGAAAAGCAGTATCGAACCTGTTCAATAAAAGTTCGGGGGTGCTGTTTGAAGTATGGATCACTAGGGAAAACTACACAGGTTTTAGCGATGGGTATGCATGTAGTCAAGTGATGTGAAGGGCTTGTCATTTAGGGAAATATTGTAGTATGGTAGAGCTGTTGCAACATTTATCTGTGATTCAGGATTAGGGGTGGCACTTTGGCTTTAAAACTATTTTAAGAAAGTAGTTAAAGTTAAAGCAAACTACTTTAAACTTTCACTTTATGTTATATGTAGCATATGCTAACTTTAAGCTTTTTAACGTCAAAGTCGGTTTATTTTGTGAAGAAAAGCTTTGTGGAGAAAGCAATGACATTTTTGAAGAATCAATGCAGTTGTCATCGCAAACGAATTCTCATGTATAGTCAACGTGTGGGAATTTTTCCATTGATTTCTCCTTACATATAATCATTATATTATTTAGATCGTCTTGTAGTATAGAAAACCTAAAATAATAAAACGATAATGATTGATTCTAGCGTATAAGATGATCTGAGTGTTTTAATCAAGGAAGAAACAACGAACTTTGGATTTCAAGTAATTTTGCATACTTTAACCTGCTTGAAGTAGTTTAAATTGAGTTACTATTCAACTTCTAAAATTAAGTCACGTTACTACAAGCTACTTTGAACTACATACTTTAACCAACTTTAACTTAAAAGCAAAGTTAAACTGTCATCTCTATACAAGATCTGGTGGCAAGTTCTGCGGCGGGAATTCATCTGGCGTAATTCAAAAATCAAATAGTTCAACTCGGAAAATTCTAATACGTGGATTTCGACAGGTTCAGTCACGAAACTTTACAAAAAAGCCATATTCTAATATTGAATATTCGAACCAATCAATAACTCAACATTTCAAAAAGTCAAATAAGCTAATAGTTGAACAGTTGAAGTGGAAAATTTTGAATAGTTGGATAGTTGAATAGCTGAATAGTTGAATGGATGAAACTGTTTTCAATAATTGAACTCAACTTTCAACTTTGACACTACTCGAATCTTTTGATTCTAGCTTCCGTCGATCAGAAATTGGACTGATCGGAAATGAGACTTGTTATCCTTATATTGAAATTTTTTTCTAAGGATTCGGGTATAGATTAGCTGAGTATATATTATTATCTCATAATCTGGTAATATTTTCTACGTCAGAGGAGTTTAACAATTGAAGACGATGTGGGTATTGATGGCTTGATTTCTTTTAGATTTAGAATTTGGTGAAATTTCTATTGCTATTGAGCGACAAAATTTATATAATGGTCCTATCGGTATCCGTATCTACAGCAAATACGTCTGCGTTGTGCATTCGTGGGTTCAGTGAGTCCAGTGGCGATGGTTCAAGGGGGAAAAAGCGGCTCCTGGTGGCTCCTGATGGATTCTAGAATCCACCAGGATCCATTTTGATTAGTGAATTTATATCAATATTTTAAACAATTTTCAGTTGCTAAAGAAAACAACGAGACTCATATATGTCGGATCTATATGACTTTGATCGAGTTTTGAAAAAATTACGAAAGTGACCATGCATTTTGTTTACAGATCTAAATGGTCTATCTATCGTTTCTTGAATCTAAATGCTTAGAAAAAAACTTACAGATTTTATTGTACACAGAAAGAGAAGAGCTGAAGGATTCATTGTTCATATTATTCTATGACTGAGAATGTGTTACAATAGTCCTGAAAAAGATATTTAGCCTTTTTGTAATATAGACAATATTGTTGGAAAAATAATATTATTTTGTTTCTACCGGTGACTTTGTCTGTGTATTGATTAATTCATCATGTTAAATTGCAAAGTTCTAACAAGTACATAAATATGACTGGGTTTACAACGATCGGTTCAAATATATGAACTGACAGCTATGAACAAGTTTTGTTTCAAATATAGTAGGGAGTGCTAGCTATTGCAAAAAGTGAAAAAATACATGGATTATTGCTACTTACTACATAGTTAATAAATTTATCACTCTATCCCATATTCTTATGAAAAAAGATTCAAATTTCATGTTTTCATGTGATTTACAAGTTATATTTTTAACCTTTCCCTTGACAGCTAAAAGAGTTGTTGGATAACCTTTTACAGGATGTTAATGATTACGAAACTTTATGTTGCGAAGACGAATATCATGCTAAGAAGCTACAATAGAAAACCTTAAAAAGCAGTTTTGTCTAACTGGATAAGTCATCATTTTCGACTAAAAAAAAGCAAGCGACAGCGATAAGGAGTAGATTCACATATCTTCAAATATCCACTAAGACCATAGGAATCCACTGGAATCCAGCAGGATCCAGTAGAATCCAGTAGAATCCAGTAGAATCCAGCAGAATCCATAGAATCCGCCAGAATCCACTAGGATCCACAGAATCCGCCAGAATCTACTAGGATCCATAGAATCCGCCAGGATCCATGAGGAGCCGCGAGAATCCAAGGAGCCAGGAGTCGCTTTTCCCCCCTTGTGATTACCACATTCATGATTTATCTTCTTATAAGTCAAACTTCCGAATTCAATGCTTTTTGTTTTCTATATAAATACTAAGAAACGAATGTAATTTTATCACAAATACTTCGAAGAAGCCAATAGGCAATACAAACTGATCATCGTTCTGGTATGTTTCGTTACAAGCACTATTTGTGCTACTATCGACAGCACTCTAACAAATCAAGCAAAGGCTTTGCTTGATCAATTAAATTCGCAACAAATGGACGTTATTCTGTTCTGGAATGCTGTATTAATAAGAGCTGGCGCGAATGATTATGATACTTCAATTGTTGCCACTCCCGATCAAGCAGGGCCAACAACAACATCACGTGCCTTCGCAATCATTCATGGGGCGATGTATGAAGCTATGAATGCTTTCGAGCAAACCTAAAAGGCGCTATTCAAGTTCATTAACATGCCCAAGACAAACGATGTTCTGTTTAATCCTGCTATTCAAGCAGCTGTTACTCAAGCTGCATATCAAACTCTGGTATCGCTATATCCAGCACAAAAAGTGCTATTCGATAAAGCCCAAAGTGGCTTTTTGAATACTCTCAGGAAAGATTTACTAGCACAACTTGCAACTTCAGAGGTACTGCTGTGGGATATCTTGTTGCTTCCACGATTTTATCAAATCGAAGCTTGGACCATAGCCAGGATAAAATTACCTATACACCAATCATGGAACCAGGCTATCACCAACCAGATCCAACTCATCCCAACCAATCATTTCTTTCTCCTCAGTAGGGTAATGTTAAGCCTTTTATCATTCAATTTGGATCACAATTTCGTGCATCGAATACTGTTGGTGAGAATGCGGCGGGGCGTCTTCAATATATCAATTCACCAAACTATATCAACGATTACAACGAAATTCTTCGATTGGGATCTCTCAATAGTACCGACCGAACAGCTGATCAAACCGAGATTGGCATTTTTGCGGCTATGAGGGTGCGCCTAAAATTGGTGTGCCACCTAGACTCTTCAATCAAATAGTTCGTGTCATTGCTATCCAAAGAAAGAATACAGTGCAACAAAATGCAGGCCTATTCGCTTTAGTGAATTATGCTATGGCCGATGCAGCTATTGCCGCTTGGGACAGTAAATATTACTATGGATTTTGGAGACCTATTGTCGCTATAAGACAGGATACACGCAGCACTCGTAGTATTCCAAACTGGTTGCCACTTGGAGCTGCATCAGATGGATCAGGTACTAACTTTACACCAGCATTTCCAAGTTATGTTTCTGGACACGCAACATTCGGTGGTGCAGTTTTTGGCATACTCCGATTATTTTACGGTACTGATACTATGCAATTTCAGTTGCAAGCTGATGAATACAATGGAATTACCAAGGATTCGATCACCAATCAAATACGACCAGTACGAGCACGATATTATCAATCATTTACACAAGCTGAAGACGAAAATTTTCTCGGTAGAATTTATGTGGGTGTTCATTGGCGTACTGATCAAGATGCAGGCAGAACAATGGGGCAACAGATAGCTTCCTACATCTTTACACAAAACGATTAAAGAATGTTCCTCCACAAAAACATTTTCCTATCAATTCAAAATAATAAAATACAATGTGTGCAACTAATAACCATTCTAGAGCTTTTCTTTCCATTTTCGTGTGCTACTTAGATTGAAGTCTTATATCGTACTCTTTATCTTCATTTGTGTTTGTATTTTCTCATTCTTTCTAATATATTCAAGATTTTATATTCCATATTTTCAAATTGTATTTGAAACATTCTATTTTAAATTTTCTCAAATAAACCTGATTCGAAATTATTATCACTATTAGCTTAGTTAATGGTATTCGTGAAGTTTAACTAGATATTTTCATGGTTAACCATCCGTCTCAATAATGACGACCATACATAATTCTGTAGATGAACTATAGAGAAACGAATTACTTTACAGAACGAAAAAAGAAATCGTGCATATATGTGTACATGTGCAGGTGTATTGCATCACTTTTGCTTGCTTACCTATTTCTAGATTAATTTCTTTACATTTGTGCTTTAAGATTATTTTTATTTGTAGTTGAAATAAAAATTATTGGGTTTATTTAAAATAACTGTTAACGTGAAGTACAAATGTTAATAAAACAAAGAATCGAATATTTTAATGGCATCAGTTATCTTATGATTTTAGCAAAACTGCTGTATCATGATCACTTGTTCAAGCAGAATCAATTTATGATCGACTTACATTATAAAACGCTCTTATGATATACATGCTATCGAATGAAATCAGTAAAACATGTGATTATCTCATCACTCGTTCGAAAGTAGAATTGAGTGAAATGCATCAAAATGATTTTGTGATTTACCCTGGTAAATATATACAGAAGTAAGAAGATAATCACTATCACGATTATTACAATTGTCAATGAAGACACTAAGTTCGAACTTAGACATAATGATGGATTATGCATGATACACATGTCTCTTCTGTAGAAATTGATCTATGACTTGAGCAGTCCTATATCTTATTAGTCTGTTTTTCTCGTAGTAGTAATACTTCAGATGACTGTTTATGGTTCAGCATCCTATTTATTTTATAAAAACAGATGAAAAATATGATATATAGAACATAAGGCAATAGCATTTATTTAGTTTAATGAGACAAGGCACACTGTTTCAAAATGAAACTAAAAAACAAAAAACAAAAACAGAATAAAATCTTTCAAATACTGTATTCTCTTGATGTAGTACTAGCTGTTGATGATGATGAAATTGATGACTGATTCGGAAGTGATGGCGGGGTATCAATTGAGTCATAAGTTAAATATGTTGACTGTAAATTAATAATGGGTCGTCGAGTGAATGATTGAAGAGTCTTTTTTAAATTAGAATTATTCGATGATGATGATAATGGCGAATGAAATGTTGTTAGATGATGTGCTTGCTGTGAAAAGCTTACATTCGTATGCGTAATCGATTGTTGTGTATCTACATTTTCTAATTTATTATCATATATTGAGTGTTGCCGTGGAACTGGAATAGCATAATCAACACTAGTTGAGCTAAGACTTGATGAACGATGTTGAGGCGTAAGAAGAGGTCTCGTAACACCATGTCCGCTGGAACTTGATCTTGATAAATCATTACTTCCATAGCAACTATCTTCTGAACTGACTGCACTGCCCGAGGCTTTGATATCATCATAGGGTTCAATATGATGATGTTCATTCAATTTCTAAAACATTGATAGAAACAGAAAAGACTAAGATTATGCAATATAATAAATATGAAGCCATGCATAAACATGTGCCGGTTATGCTCGTCTTATTTGCTGCCATTTCCCTTCGGATCATTTCAAGTTAATTGGCTTCGATGTGTGGAAGATGCACTCACACATCAACTTGCTTCACGACTAATTTCCGCTATGTAGTGTTAAGAGAAAAGGGGAAAATTAATTGCTCTAAAGTATTTCTTTAACACGCACATTGCGCAATCAAATTTTCACTCTATCCCTATAAGTAATATTTTAAAAGGTGTAACGAGAAAACACATCAAGTTTATTTTCAAGCGTTATTTCTCTCGTAGATGATTTTTGAATAATTTCAAAACAGTTATCGGTTTAAACGATCTGTTTAATTAGAGAAAAGGAAAATGAAGGTTAGCAAAACTAATGTTCATATATGTGAAAATGTTTTCAAGGCAAACAAAGACACGAAGATTAGAACAGAACACGAAGACCTTGGCGATAAATTAGAAGACACGATTAAAAAAAAAGAAAACTTCTATGTCAGCTTACTTTGCTTGTTGATGAGAAAGTATTTATATTATTTGTCGCAAGAAGTTTGTCAGCATCTGTTGATTGAAGTAATTCACACTGCGCTTTTAATGATGATCGATGACTAATATGATACTGTTTTCGTTTACAAAACACAGCACATACAATGCCCATTGTAATACTGATTACTAATGTAAATATCGATGAAACAATAATAATTATAAAAATCATTTCATTTGTTAGGATATTCTCATCGCCAATTGACTGTTTTGTTTCTACGATTTCATCTGAATAATATAACTTCTCTGCATACTCTCCAAGTTTAATATTTATAATTACTGTTGAACATTTTTCAATTTTATCGCCTTGATCACATACTTTTATTGTTAAACGATGATATCCCTGTGGTAAATTATTTATATCTGAAATTATTGTTCCATTATATAGATTTAATTGAAAATATCCATTGTCATTTCCATCGATAATTTTATATGTTAAATTTCCATTTTTTCCTGAATCATGATCATTTGCAATTATGTTTGTAATAACGATTGTTGTTGAGACATTGCTTTCTAATAATTTACTTGGAATATAAACAGATGATGGCGTATCAATAATTGGAGCATTATCGTTTACATCAATCAATTGAATAGTTACTGACACACGATCAGAATGAAGATCATCATTGTCTTTAGCTGTAATATAGAAACGATGAATTGAATGAATTTCATAATCGAGTAATATTTTTGTACGTAATTCACCCGTTGAAAAATCTACATAGAACGCATTTTGATCATCGATAGATGTTAATTCATAATTCATAATTGAATTTAAATCCAAATCAATAGCTTTAACTTGACCAACAAATGTTCCTATAGGAACACTTTCAAATAATTTAAATGAATAGAATTCTTTTTCAAATTTTGGTTTATTGTCATTCAAATTATTTATATGAATAGTTAATGTTTGTAAGGTTTCTAATCGTTTAGGATTAATACCGTGATCGGATATATTTAATATTAGATGATACAGATTTTTTAATTCATAATCGAATGAAATATTTTTAACCGATAATATTCCGGTTTGAGAATCAATATGAAAAAATTGAGAATCATTCGAAACTACCAGGGAATATGAAATAAGACTATTCGATGTATTTACAGCGTCACAATCTCGTGCATGAAATTGAATAAGTTGAATATTTGAAGGATTATTTTCATTGATATTAATCGGTGTTGGGTATGCATCGAGTATTGGTGAACAATCATTAATATCGATTAAACGAATAGTTAGATGTTTTTCAGTTGTTAACGTTTGTTCTGTTCCTTGATCTTTTGCTTCGAAAATTAAATTATATTCTTCTTGTTGTTCTCTATCAAGTCTACCGATAATAATTAAATTATATAGATCATTATATTGTTCATTTAATTGAAATAAATTTTGATGTGTCAATAATTTTAATATAATTTTATTATTGACTGAATCTTTATCACTCACACTTAAATGAAATAAGCGTGTATTAATTTCTTGTTCTTCATCGACATAAAAAATATTTTTCTGCGAATGATTATCTGGTAGAATAAAATCAATTTCAGGTGGACAATCATTTACATCAAGTATGTCAATTTCAACTTGAGAATAAACACAAACTGCATCAGGTCCATTATCACAAGCGCGAACACTAAAGCGATAGTTCATTTCATATTCGTAATCTAATAATTGAATTAATTCAATAATTCCAGTTGTAACATTAATTCGAAATGGAAAAGATGACGATGGATTATCCGTCATAATTGTATAATTAATTAATGCATTTAAACCTTCATCCTCATCATACGCATGTACATGAATAATTTCTGTTCCAATGGGAGTATCTTCTCGTAATTTAATTTCATATTGTTCATGTTCAAATTTCGGTACATTATCATTTGAATCAAGAATAAAAACATCTAAAGACAATGCACCAATATGTTGACCGTCACTGGCTAAAATTTTCATTTTATAGAGATTTCGTCGTTCGCGATCGAGAGATTTTAATAAACGTAAGCCAAGTTGATTTTCTGTCTGTAAATTAATAATAGAAAATGTTTCTAAAGTTTCCTGTTTATATGATATATCTAATGGTACAATACGGTATTCAAGACGATCTTGAAAATCTAAATCAGTTGCCGCCGGAAATGATGCAACATATCCGAGATCAGTATTTTCTGATAAACGAATTTGAAATGTCGATATGGGAAATAGGGGTTGATTATCATTGACATTTTCAATAATAATATCTAATGATAAGATATCAATTTTTTTTGATGCAGATGCAATAATTTCCAATGTTAATAAACATCGTTCACAATTACATGTATGTGTTTGACATAGTTCTTCGCGATCAATCATACGTTTTATAGATATACGTCCAGTTAGAGAATCAACAATAAAAAATGAATTATGTGGACTTGAATCGTATAGGAAGGAAAATTTTATTAGATTTTTCGATGATGATGGATAAACACGTGTTAAATCGTAGATTGATGTACCAATAGAACTTTGCTCGTTTAATGATATCGATGGTAATCGTTGTATGGCCGTATGAATTGGTTTAATAAAAATTAATAGAAAAAAAATCGTCGACATGGTCACATTAAATCTATACCAAAAAAAAAATAAACGAACAAAATTTAAGAGAAAAATAAAAATGTAAACTTTTAATCGAATAATTAAATTTTCTTTCACTACTTAGCAATGAGATTGGATTGAATCGATACGTACAAAAATAACCTGTGAGCTACATGCTCCTCCCAATTTTCGAATTAATGACCGATGGCTTAGAAGTGTGAACGCTCACCATCCATCGCGATGTCTTTCTTTCTCTCGTGTTCGCCGTTTGTAAACAAACTTGAGAACAAAGAAAAGGATGATGGATGTATATTGTGTACTACAACTACAAAGTAACTTCCTCTCCGGAAGAATAAATGTATGTGCATCTGAACCTTCCTGTACGTTCTCGAGCTATGAAGACAAAGTAAAGATTAAACGATGATGACGACATAGCCATGATTGATTCTTATTGTGTAGCCGTCAAATGTCGATAGTGACAAATGAAACGTCCAACAGTGTTAAACTTACTACATCGACAACAACAATGATTTTTGTAATCGGATCAAATCAGCGACGGTGACAGTCTGACCACATATAGAACAAGTGAGACAGGCAGACAGTCGGTCTCAATTTTTTTAATTTTATTAAATAGATTATGTAAAAAAGAAAATCTCCCTATCCAAGAATAATGTCTTCATTTTATGCTGCAGAAATGGATCAAGGAGAATAGAGATATACATGCGCACACTACTCTAATTACGCGGATAACTCAAATGCTAACAATAAGAAATCTGTCTATTCAATAATATCATATATATATATATATATACAGTTCATCGTATGATTAAGAATATTTGATGTGCTCATGTAGACACAAATTCGATCGTGTCTAGGCGGGACGATGACGTTCGAATTATTAATTTCGAATCCTCTACATACATTCAATGTATACATACACTCACCACTAGTCAAATTAAAGTTCAGGGACAATATGACATACGTATATACATCGAGGATGAATTATTTTATTTTCACATGAGATACACCTTTCACGCCTAATTTGCACACACGTGATGAACGAATTGTGTGCGATGAATAATCTAAAACTAGTCTTACATGTGTGTATATATAGATGTATGAAGACAGACATACTTCCACTTCTAATTGAAATGTAAAAAATATGTATACGGATGATAATGATGTTTATCAAAAGAGTATGCGCTCAATGAATCGATTCAATTCCAATTAAATGATTGATATTTAGTTGATCGTTTGCATATCGTTCTGTTCTGTCTCTCTTAAATATTCTTGATCAAGATTAATAATTATTTTCGACTTGACTTAAGCTTAGACGTATACGTTTTTTCGGATGACGAAATCTGTCTGTGCGCATATACAAAAAGAAAAGAAAAGAAAGAATATAATAATGATAAAAATGATGGCAACTGTTGAGTCGATGTTTAAACGAGCAGAAGAAGAAGAAAAAGAGGATGATGAGACGAATGAGTAAGCGAGCCAGTGAAACTTCCGGTTGAATGGTCCAACTCTACTGATAACACCCGTCTACTATAACATGGATAAGACAAGAAAAAGATGAACACGAAGAAAAAAAAGAGATTTTGTTGAAATGTACATATAGAATGACCGTAGGCCGAAGTATGATTTTGACCTGATTATCAGTCTATCTCATCGTTTCTTTTATTCTTGTTTCACTGCCTCTAGCTAAAGCAAACAAACTAAAAGTAGACTCATTGAAATTATGCTGTTTCATCTTGCAAGTGCACGAAATAGTCATTCATCAATGTCAATACTCCATGGATAGCTCGAACTAATATTGATATTTTAATGATGTATGTATATTTCTTCAATTCTAGACAACAGCTGGTTACTTACGAGAATTTCTGTTTTTTTTTTCAAAGTCAATTTTGTTCTATGAATAAAGCAATTGTACAACGTACTTTGATAATAGAAAGAGACTATAATGAAATAAGAAAAGAAATTTTTTTTACTTGCTTTTTATCATGCGACGATAGAAATGGTTTCTGACGGAAACATCCTCTTTTTTTTTCTTGCTCGCTTATTATTAATTTTTTTCTATAGGATTATGCAGTCAGATTGAAACAAATGGTACTGTCGGTAACGGATGCGTCAAAAGAAAGAGAGAAAAAAACGAGTACAAGCGATGAAATAGGAAGGCAAATGAAAGACAGTGACTGCATCTGACTCGTTTATTAATTTGACATTGAATTATCTTCTAAATTTCACTTTTCTTACATTATCAATGACACAGAAATGATATGAACAATGACAAGCAACTAATCGAATGACAATCATGTATTTTCTTCGGTTGAAATTTCTTTTTCTCCTTCTCTTTGTTTCGTTTATAATTATTCTCATATGTATTCAAACAGGTACCACACTACTGGTGTGACTATATGTGATGGAATACGAATCAAGCATCAATTTCGAAGGTCAAGTGAAAATAGAACACAGTAGGACTATAACCTTTTGAATCAACCAGTCGCGCTGGTCTACACACACACATATATATATATATTGACTTTGAATCACTGAATGAACTGAAATACAAATTGGAGTGGACGATGAATAAGAGGGAGAGAGAGAGAGAATAAGACAAAGACAGATGAATAAATGAAAAACAAACTTGATCAAGCTGTTCGTTCATACTGTAATTATCTGCATCTCATTCATGTATAAACAAGGTCATTCAATTGAAAACTAAACGTGACATAGGAGCTGAATAGAAATCGTTTGTACTTCATAGAAAACAAAAGCTGGAAGTCTCTTGTGAAAAAATGATGCATGTTCATCAAAAACTATAACAATAATAAAATGTTGTCATTAGTAAAATGAGACGATTATAGCTCTGGCAAGCAATTTTTGATCTTTCTAATTGTCTTCCTGTTGTTTCCTATGATTATCTGCCTGTGTGATGCGACATTTATATATATATAGATGTGTGCAGGTGATGCATTCGTACGCCTATTCAATTTAAAAAATTTGCATTCTTTTCTTCCTTCTTTTTGTTTTATAATGCATGAACAGGCTGATTGTCAATTACTTTCTTTTCAACCAAATGATAATAATATATAGTTGGTCAATATGTCCGAGTGTGTTATTCCGGCTTCATAAAAGCTAACATCAATATTGAGGTACTATTAGTAAATAAAGAGAACTAAAAAGTAATAGATAATATTGAAATGGAAGGAAATGTCTGCTAGCCTACATATTAACTGCAATGCTATGAGATGTATATAATAGCTAGATTTGGCCATCGACAATAGTCACTAGATTAGTTAATGCGGGGTAGTTGAAGTGTTGAATGACACGACGTTGTTCATAGAAGAGTAGTAGCAACTAGTAGACACATATTTTATTAATGATGATGACTACTCGCGGTAAAAAGAACGATGAGAAGTGAAACATGTCGATCGACATACCAGACATGTGACTTCGAAAAGAAGAATGAATGAGCATAATCTACATACATGTACATGTAAAGAGTTATCTTTGAAGAGCTTCCGGTGATTGTGTTGTTCTTACTATGGCATGCATACTGAATGGAAGTCAGTTCCGCTCTACGAACTCAATTAGATATTTGTATGGCGGATCTATAATGGACTACATTTCCTTTTTTGAGTCTTTCTTTCTCTGCTTCCCTACTCGACCGCAACAGTTATCATTGAAACAAGGCCAAGTGGTCAATATTCTTTTTTTTTCGTTCTTACTTAACCTCCCAGCTTCCTCTCGTTATCCTCTAGCACCTGTCAACTGTGTACTTATTCCGATCAAATCTAACCTTCAACGTTGAATAGTATTGACTTTTCTTTTTAAAAAAAGAGAAATTCATTTTGTTCTTATCAAAACACATGTGCATGTATATGTTCTCGCGCTCAGCTTCTTCTACATATGATTTAACTTTGCTTTAACAATGCATGTGTTTTACAATTCTCTTACTATTATTGATTAATGTTTTCAAATCAAATATATACATGTACATATGTATATAATATTCATACGTCTTAATAAATGTCAACTTTCACCTTTATTCAATCGATCTCATAGAATAAAAAAAATAATCATATAGTAACTTATAACATGGTACTTACCTTCAGCCGTTTCTTTTTCGTGTAGACAGTCAAATAATATAAGAAAGTATGATGATGATCAGACATTCCGCCCAAAGTGGCATAGCTAATGCTACTAATACATTTGTCCTTATATCCATTACTACTCCTTCCTTCTTGGTCAGTAAACTCACTATCGTAATTCTGACATTTTTCTGTTCTGCTTTTTTCTCACATCAAACTATCCTATATATATATATATATATATATGCGCCTAGAGTGAAGCACGACTTAAATGAGTTCTTCTCTCTTCTTTCTTCTCCCTGTCCAGTACATAGAACATACAAACAAACACATAAATTCTCATTTCCTATTGAGTAACAAAAAAATGAAAGAAAGAAAAAGGAACTTCATCAATCCATTTTTAATAATAAAAAGAAACAGAAGAAAAAAGTAAAAATTGCTAACGGTGAACTATGATCTAATTTAATCTATAGAAAATAGTCAAGCGATTATCGTTAATCAATAAACCTAATAATCATCAAGAGTTTCATTAGATTTAATAGTGTCACGTTGTTTTAATATCTGTCCCATGTGAAATTGTGCAATGAACGAATAATAGTTGACCTTCTGCAACTGCGTTGGAACTTACCCGATTTTCTTCTATCTTAAATACAATCATTAAATTATACTATTGTGTATTTCAAAAAAATCTACGTTTGCATGTGTAACGTTAATCTGATCATAGTGGCAATAGATTAGAAGCGATTAGAAGCGAAAGAAAAAGAAAAATCGGCGAAGCACTTGATAAGAAAAACAAATGACCTTCTTCCTCGGTCGATGGACATCGTTTAAGAAAGAGAAGAAATGAATCACGATATTTATCATCTTTGCTTCTCGTTTACGTCACAGATATAGAAATGATCATTGACCGGCAATGACCTTTTATATAAATATATATATATATATATCTATACTAGAGATTATTGCTTATGAAAATAAAAGCGAAAAATTAATCGTTCAAATACAATTAAATACTAGAAGAACTTATTAGCATACTATGTATATATTGGAGACATCATCAACAGAAAATGTAACTAATCAATGAACAGTACGATAGCTTGCAAGGAAATAATATTGAACATAAAAGGGCAAATATTATCCTACACTATATTACTATTATGTCTATAGATCGCTGTGTATATTTTTAACGTCTGATACGTAATAATAATAAAAAAATAGTCTTAATACCTGTTGACATCCGTGGCGATCAAAAGGAATCATCCAACAAAAAGAACTAACATATCCTTTTGCATAACAACATCTGACAATGCAATAATTAGCGGTTATCTATAACGGCTAGCAATGCATCTGATGATTTGCACTTCACTTCGTCTCGATCATATGCTGCATTAGATTCAAACGTCTATATATATATATACGACTGAGTATAATACATTTAGCATGTATTACATAATTTTGTTTTTTATTGTTCAATCATCATCATCGAATCGCACTCAACGGCAGCGACAACTCATTGCACACACACATATATATATATATATATATATATAAAGAAAAGAAAAAGTGAGAGTGTATATTGACAGTTTTCTTTGTGATTATAATAATTAAACAGATCAATACTTTCTTCCGTTGTAAATATATATACATACAAGAGTGTTGGAAGCAGAATAAGATGTTATCAGGAACATACATTCATACATCATAGAAAAAGCTTATTTTAAATTCGCAACGCACGATACTCATTCGATACGTTGCTTACATAAGTGTCTGATGTTATTGGCAATACAATACGAAAGAATATTGAAGTTATATATGTAAAAGTCACTGACATATTCGTCCTATTATTACAAGAAAGGGAGAGAGAGAGAGAGAGAAACCGCAAACTTGAATACGTCTCAAGCATATTCTTTTTCATATAGAATTTAAGTTTTGAGCAGTCAAAATGAACATACATATACAATAAAGATAAAATAAAAATTGAAATCAATCGTTTATTGACAGATATACAGTTTATGATGTTGAGTTCTAGACGAACTGTAACTAGTAAGTTAAGAGTACTCATCGAAAAAAACATAAAAGTCATACGATGTGATTGAAGCGGAAACAAAGAAAATATATTATGTATTTCCTCCGGGATATGCTGTATTGATTGAATCTTTAAAAGAATAAGAAGAAAGACTAACATTATTTCTATTGATTCTCTTTGTTCTTCGGTTCTATTCATTGGCTATAACCTTCATCGATATTTCCTTATGTTTTTCTTTGACTAGAACTCAAAATAATATTGAGTATAACCAAATTGTCAATGCATTCAACATAATCATTTTGTATTGTAAACCATATGTGGAATTTATGATAATAATACAAATCATATTTATTAGTACGTGTTCTTACAAAAGCTCTTTATCATAAGCCGTCTTAGTTTTAATAGAAATTTATCGATATTACGTATGATGAGATTAATAGACAGAATTAAAGAATCTCTTCATAGCATTTGAAAGAAACATAAAAAAGACGTTTCCATGAGTTTCGTTATGCATTATAAAAGATTACAAAGCTAAATTCGAAAACAATGAGCATTAGTACGGCCATAATTAGATTCATTTTTTAAGATTTACCATTGTTCAACTGAATTCATAATGAAAGTCCGATTAAACACATTAGAAACATTTATGCAGCTACGTAATCTTTTTTTTTTACTTTGATACAGTAGGAAGAAAACTTGCAATCGCATGATCCAATTCGAAGGACATTTATTGTTAAATTTTCGCATTAGACATCAGCAATGGGAACTAAATTTACAAATGTGACCTTCTTTTAAGGTTTAAATTTAATCTTTAAATGTTATCCAAAAAGTTAATTATAGATGAGAGGATTTTCTTTATTATCGATCAGTGTCATTTAAAAAAAACTAGGTTCGATGCACTCTCCTATCATTTTTTTTTTACTTCATATTCACGAGATTTTCTATTAGTTCCATATAGTAATAGGTTTTTAAAGCGGAATTGAAGACATATGCTTCAATGTTAATATTTGTAGTATTAGTTATTAATTACAAGGATTACAAGTGTGAAAAAACTAAAATATTTGTTCTATGAATCGTCGCCCGCATGAACCAAACTGTTTTAAATAGATAGTTTTGCATAGATTAAATCAAACGATTGATAAATGGCTCGGCCTTTAAATGGTCTACCTTTCAAGTTCACGGTCATGTCATATCATAATGCATAATCTGAATTTTACGGTCGGAAATCATGTCTTTTTTTGCCACAAATTTATAATAACAAATGAATAATAGTTTGTATACGCATTTTCTTAATCAAATAAGATAAACAAATGGTTGATTCTGCGATAAGAATGTTATTATTATAACGTGTGATATTAACCTTTTCGGGTCGGAGGTCGCATGTATACACGTTTCCGGTTCTGTGACAGTGAGATCTATCGATCCGTAAGACTTATTGCTAATCTAATTGGCGTTGGTACAAAAGATATACACAAACGTTGTCCTATCCTTCGAAAGAGAACTGAATTCGCATAGGATGAGAACCATCCTTGTAGAAAAAAATGAAAATGAAAATCTATATCGGTCGTCCATAATCGAATCTATCATCATTATTTAAAAAAAAACCCATTGCATCTAAGGATTGAGTGGTGAAAAAAAAGGAACCAACTAACTTACTAGAGGTCAATTAAGACCATGCTTCGATAAAAAGTTCATTTGACAATCGTTTTAGGACAGCTAAATATAAATTTATTTGCATTTCGTGTCCTTGCTTGAGAAAATCAAGGCGATTTTAAGCCTTGTGATGATCGACATAACGGGAAATGGTGGAAATCTAAAAATAAATACTCGTTCATTGTTTATAGGCGGCGAAAGTAATTTTTCATTTGATTAGATATTGATGAAAAGATATAGTGTGCCGTCATCTGAGCCAGTACAGCACATTAACTTACGCATTGTTTTGCTCCGACTGCTTTTGTTTTTTTTACACTTGATAAATCGCCGCAGGCGAGAATCAATTATTAATTTATAGATAGATAGTTGTATCATATCATGCAAAATGTCTGTAAGATCAAACGTAGACGAATACAATAATTATTTTTCTTTTTTTTTATCAGGATTTAAAACAGTAATTGTCTCTCGTTCTACCAGGTAGCAACTTTTTGTGTTATGAAAGACGGTTCTCATGCAAACGAGATTTTACACGCTTAGCTTTTATTTTTCGTTTCAAAGCAAACTCTATGCACAAAATAAAGCTCATGTTCATTGTGCTCTCTCACTTGTTTATGGCTTTCAAGAACTTGATTCTATATTACCTAATGTTAATTGCTATGAGATTGAATAGGCAGAATATTTAGCGTTTACAAACCTCAACGCAGAGTATGAAATCAATATCTTCTCTGTGCACATTTCGTTGATGAAATGCTATTGGCTGTTTCAATTTAACAAAGATGAATGTTTTGGCGGTTTTGAGGATTTCATCTTCTAACACACCAATAGCTGACTACATACTCATGTCCTCAGGGAACTCAAATGTAATCTTTGTGAAAGGAATGCGGCCAGTAAAAAAAGATTAGAATTTATGAGGTATCTGTGATTCATATTGCATATAAGATTCGATGGATGAACGTGATGATGAAAGCAGGGAATTGCAGGTAATCAGGACTCAATTATCTAATGGAACCATTCAAATAACAATTATACTGTTTTTCTCTTTTGAGTACAGAGGCACACAATTACAAAAAAAAAATATTGCCATGTCATATTTTTTATGAAAACAAAAAGTCTCTAAGAGATTATCAGTGATATTAGAATGACTATTTTGAGACAACCATTATAGAATATAGAACGAATCTGGCTACGATGATGCTCAATGATGTAACAGAAATAAAATGCTACACAAAGTTAATTCTGGATGTGATCTTCATCTCTCCGGACTCTTTTGCCACAGTTCACCGATATATTAACTTGCCATCTGCATGTGAATCCTTGTAAAACGATAAATGAGATGCACACTGAAGTAATTGCAACAATTGTGATGTACCTTCAGTGCAGTGACGATACGATTCGACTTCAAGTAAAGTCAACCGATCGAAGTTCGGAACCATCGACCAGAAATGATCAGTAACCGGAAATCTCACTGTAAGCGTTTTAACTTTATTAAATATTAAATTAGTCAGTGGCGTGGAACTTGCATAGGTAAGATCATAAATTAAATTATGTACGCGATCACAAAACCATTGTTTATCCGTTTGAGGGCAGGTTGATTGCGAAAATGCTGCCGAATTAACATGAAATGTATTGAAAGCGTACGGCAGCGTATAGAAAAAAATAAGAGACACATCTTCATACCAATCGTATTGAATAAATTGTTTTCTTTCATCAATCCAAAACGAACTTCGAAACGAATTGAATAAATTATCAATTTGCTCTTGTTCGTCAAGAAGAAATACGATTTCAAATTCAAGACGTTCGAGTTTCGTTAAAGATTTTCGTATGATTTCCTCTAATTCACTTTCAATCATACCATACTGCATAGTTTGATCAGCGGTGGTGAACATTAATTCGCATAAATTTATCATTTTTGGTAAAAGACATACGATTCTTGAATATTCACATTCCAGTAATTTCAATCTTGTGATCATTTGAATAGATGAGGGTAATTCGAGGTTATACAGCAGGCATGAGTTCAACGCATCAAGCGATTCGAGACGAGGTGTGTGCTGAAAGATATCAGTCAATCGGCAGTATGCATCATTTTCATGCCAAATATATAGATGTCTTAGACTCGATGAGACCACGCTCGGTCCAATGGGACAGTCCACAGATTCATAGTGTCGAAACGCATGATTAATATTGCAATGCGAAAGATTTGGTAGACTCCAAATGGTATTGATTAGAATCAGCGTATTTTCCTGGCGTATCGTTAAGTTGCAATACTCAAAAGACAAATGAGTTAGATTCGATAAATGCGGTAGGGCTACCGTGATTTCATTCAAAATATTATCATCAAGATAAAACAAAACAAGTGATGTCAATTGAACGAATTGGTGAAGTGTAAAATTATACGTATAGAGTTGAGCCAATTGTGCCCGCGTACCGATATGATCAATAAGGTGAACGTGATTAATCTTATTTATCATAGATGGAAGGTAGTGTTCACAAATTTTTTGAAAATTATTCATAGATAATGAACCGATTTCAAACGTACGTATTTTAAAATGGTAAATAACAAGTGATTTCAAACGAGAATTGAGCGAATGAAATGCTTGTAGCAATTCAGCCGTTGTCAGATATTCGAATAGGTCCAGGATGAGCTCATTTGCCAGTGCTTCTAATTTCATGTTTGATGAAGGATTCTGTTTTTCAATTGTATTCGATAGACTAAATATTGTAGACAGAAAAGAAATTCGGATTATTTGTTCTCTTACTGCTTTCGATTCGCGCTCGTTGGGTTTCCCCACCTATTGTGTCACCTTTTCTTTGAGTTATTCTACAAGATTAACAAAATGTATCGAAACGATCTGTTGTGTTTTCGTGTTCTTCGATTAAAGTTGCCCGTATTGACATGATTTTCTTTCTGTGACAAATTTATTCGAGAATGGAATAGTTTGCTGAGATGTGACACTCATTTTTAAATCCACATAAATCAGAGAAAAAATACATTAACGACAAAAAACAGCAGTTGACAAACAATTGTTCAGTTCGATGCTTCACTCTTTTTATGTGCCTTTCAATCACGTGTATTTAACTTGTTTTGTATGTTATTACACAATCATGCATATTATTATCTCTAAAGTAAACATCGTCAATGATTTGCTCGCTGTACACCGATCGTGTTTTTACCCTATCATCTGAATTTGAAATGAAGAAGAACAACGTGTTGAATCATCGCTCCAACAGATATTAGTTGAAATGAAATCGAATAGCAGACGATTTTGGTTTCAAAACTGATAACAATTCATCTGACTAAGTATTGAGATTAATTCTAAACTTTTATCATTATATAATATGCTAGATTAATATTGAAACAAAATAGAAAGAAAAATTGATTCATGTGCTACTATCCTTTTCTTCGTTCTGGATTTTTAAATATATACAAGACGCAATCGTAGATGTCATTAAGATACTCTATATAGGTGTTTGAGTTAAAGGCACTCACTCTGGTATTGAAGACTTCGAATGAATTTTGAGTCAGACAATCAGTGTCCGAAAAATTAATTGATTTCAATTAGGAGTCTACCGGTTCGAGAATCTCTCAAACATATCTCTCATCTTTCGGTATACAATATTTTGTTATGCTCAATTGCCAAGTGAAGAAACACTACTTGTAAAATATGAATTCAAATTCCTTTGCGTGGTCTCGCTAAAGTGTTTGACATCACTGTTAAATTGAAAGGTACATTTTTGTACCTAAAAGTACTTCTGTCAGCGAAATATTACTTTGAAAAACAAATTACTCGAAATACATGATTACGCATCTGTTTAATATTCTGATCGTGTTATCTTAGTTTTATGTAATGCATTTAACAGGATATTTTTCAATTTCGTGAAATAATACAATTGTTTCTTTAGTAATTATATTCTCATTTAATCATCGTTTAGCAATAAACAAACACCGTTGAGTATCCAATGTGAAATGTCTTTTTTTGAATAGAGATTAGCTTCAAATACTAAACCAGTGCCCATCGTATTTCTACGATTACTTGTGACATAAACTGGTGTGAGTAAATAATTTGTCATATTAGCTCGATAAGTTTCAATAGGTATTATCTTAATTAATGGCATCATTTGAATAAGTTGTTTATTTGATTGTTCAGTTAGACAATGATTTTCTATATCCCATCCGGCACCTTCTAAATATAAACCTTCAATTAAACAGATGCTTTGAAGAGATTCATCAACGGCATCTAAACTCTCAATGAATATATTTTATTATTCTTAGATTAATTGTTCAAACCTATATTTTGCCATTTGGTAACATGTGTATAAAATGTCACTTTATCTAGAGGCCATTGATTTTTACGTGCGGCTATTTGTATAATAGCAGCTAAATATGATTCGGGTACATGTAATCCACTTAGATTTATTATTTTGAGTTCACCTAAATCAATAAGACAACAAAAACAAACATTAAAAGTCTAAGATACGATGGAATAATCATTTACCCGTCTGTATCCAATTTTCATACTGTTGATTTCTTCGTTGAAAGTGTTCCATCCAACTGCCAAGAGATTTCTTTGTTTCTGGTGCATATGATCTCCACAATGACGGCAGTTGTCCATGATAGAGATATTTATTGATTTCTTCGAGTTGAATTGAAAAACTGATTTGACCATTTAAGGCCTGTTTTAATTCGTTCAGTGATTTCCACATAATCGATGTAAGTAGATTAAATCGTTGGATTTCTTGCAGAAGAACGATCGTCAAGGGTGTTGATACTTGTTTGAATTTTTGTTTAATACTATTAGGATCCTTTTTTGGTGGAATTTGTTGAAGTATATCATCAATTAATGATAAAACAAATCCTGCACGAATAAAATAAATGAAATCTTACAATCTAACTTATCAAAAACTACTGGGTCCCAAGAGTTTACTATTATTATGAGCCGAAAATCACATCCTGATAGCTATATCTAATATCAATGTTTTCTCCGCGATAGAAACATATTTTCAACGAGTGCCCTGTCATCAGAGAAAGTTCTGAACAATCTACCATCTCAAGAGAAAAAATATATTCTTTTTTTTAGGAAAGGTTTCTGTATATGATATAATTCTTCTGATTACTTCATAAGTTACAACATCAATATATCCGATGTTTAAAATACCTCGGCTACTTGATCAGTTTTCTTGCTGAAAACTGTCAGAGTAACTCCTCAGTAGACCACCTATTTGATGTGAACGATCTTATGCAAGTCTTCTTCTCAACTCCTAATACCGAAAAAAATGATCTTTCTTTGAATACGTATGATTCTGATTCTCTACCATTGACATACCGATGAAGTCTAGGATAATTTCGCTTAAACATGAGTTATATCGACGGGAAATAATTTTTTTTCTTACGTTCTCTACTTGAATTATCTTCAATATCATGTTGTTCTGGTTGAAGATCAAACATATTTGAATAAATTTCGTCAGCTACTTTAGTTAAATAGTTGATTTCTGCATTTGCGTGTAAACCAAGTACATCAGGTGGATTATAAAGAGGTAAGCGATCAACGTAGGCTAGATAAAGATCACGAAATATCGAATAATGAAAGAATTGATTGAATAGAACATTTTTCGATAGAAATTGATAATCTAATTGCTGAGGTTCAATTGGATTTGCATCGACGTTGACATTACGTTGGAAAAGACTTGAAATTTTATCAGGTAAAACATGTTCGAAATTATATTCAATTTGAGGTTCGATCTAAAAGACAGAGAAGTAAATAAAATGAAAACAAATGATAACATACTGTTATATTCGCTTCTTTTAGTAACCATCGTCGTTTAGCTGATAGAAAATCGCGTAATTCAGGAATAAAATAATCACATTTCAATGATTTATTTGTATCATGGAAGAAGTGAAACGGTTGTAAATGATCAAAAACGAAATCTCCAAAATATTCTTTCATGTAAGTTCGAATTAAACGTTGATCATACGAATCAATCACACGGCCGCCATAGATGACTATAATAAAAAATATTTTTTTTTTATAAAGACTTGATTTCTGTCTGTTTCTACGGAAGATCAAACTTTATTCAAATCTTGATCGCTAGAGAGCAAAAAACTGTTCTTGTTGTTATACGGAACCATTGCAATCGGTCAGTTTCATTATGTAGAAATCTTGCATGGTTATGACGTTATATAGTAAACTATTTACTACAGTTTACACTTCAGTGCTCGATTTGAATTTACCTTCTCCAATTAAATATCGTAATGTCGGCCATTGAATTGCAAGACTACCACGTTCTAAACTCATGTTTAAGTAAGCTTTTAAAATATCGACCGAAACATAAACTAAAAAAATATTGCATAGATTTCATTAGTTGATTAATCAAGAGGATTTACAATCTGATTCATTGAAATCATAAATGCATGACCATCCGATTTTATCGTATTTTCTTCGATCAAGTATAATTGCATGAAAGAAAGCAAGAATAAATATCATACATGGATATGCCGGATGATCGGATTCAGTAAATGTTTGTAAATTTAAATTAACAAATGTCGAACGAAGATTTAATTTGATTGTCGAAGGAGGTTCTATGACGACTTTGTAGGACTTTTGAAGAAGTCCGACTGACAAAAACAGATAATGATTATAATCTTAAATATCTAAGTAGCTTACTGGGAAATTTTTCAATTGGTTCTGTTGTCATCCAAAGACGAAAATCTGGCTGGAATAAAAAGAAATATATTACAATATACATGATTTGTCTATAACTATTCGAATAATTATTCTATATAAACGAATTGTAGAATACCATCTTTCTTGTGAGGGTAGCGTTGTAGATACACCCCCCACCCCCTCAGGTATTTCTATAAGATTGATTCCCTGAAGGTAGAAAATGATGGTCTCATGAATTTAGCATGTTTCTCCGATTGTCATTATGCGCAAACGATTCAGATTTGACACATGTCTAATAGTCAGATTTAGTATTTCTATTCTCTTCTATCTCTGTTACTACGATTAATGTTATACAATTACGTGCGATTTAGTTGATAGTTCCAATTCCTTTTCTAATTCGTTCAAAAACGATAAAAGTAAATGACAATTTTGAAGTAACAGCCACGTTCCTTGATGTTGAGCTGTATGCAATGCTTGTAAAGCAAGTTTTTCTTGGCCTTGACCCATGGCAAGTGTTCTTAAAGATTTGCGTTCATCATTTCCTGTTGTTCCATTTTCAATATTAATGTTATGAATTTGATTTTTTCTTTCTGCTAACTTTTGAATATCGTTTGTTGGATCGGACCCCGGTGAAAGTATGAATACAATCGGTATTTGTGATGTTGATTGTTCAAATATAGAATCAAAATAAATAGTCGGTGGAGTAATATATTTTTCTCCCATGATTTTAGTAATATAATTATTTATTGCAAAAATAATTCTATTTTGACAAAAACATCTTAGTAACATTAATCGTTCAAAATCATTGAGTAATTCATTGTATAGATTAGGAAATGGATAGTTTTCTGGTTCATCACATTCAATCCATTGTTTCCAATCATGATGGTATTTTTGAATGTGCATTGGTAAATTTTGAAAATTTTCCGGAAATATTTTCGATAGATATAAACAATGATGCCAAGCATCATTTGTTAGCCAATTAAATGCGGGCTTAGTTTTCATTGTTAAAGATCTATCTAAGGATAGGTTACCTTTGAGAAAAAAATCTATTTGATGATAATTAATTTTTTGTTCGTCTAATTCAATTTGTATAGTTATTAAAAATGAATATAGTAATTTATGTTTTTCAAACATTCCCGTTGTACCATAACAATAAATTTGATAAGTCAACGTATTTATTATAGATTCTAAACGTCTGTTCAGTTTTAAATTTGTTTGAGAACTTTTTACGCTATATTCAAAAACCGATAGGAAAGAGTTTAATGAATATTGATACTAAAAAAAACGAAGAAAATAGATTAGCTTTGGCTGTGCAGTATGAATTTTGTCATCGAAAGAATCTACAGAAACCGAAAGATTTGTTTTTGAAAGCATAGCAAATTATTCTGGTTCTAAAGAACTTATTTCAGCTGTCAGGCGAGCAATGATGAGCTGTGACAAACCATTGAATTAATAATTGACATTTGAACTAATGAGAAGTAAAGTACAGCACCACGTCTAGCAGCTAATCGATATGTATCACGTAATTTTTCAATATCTTGTCGAGTTCTTTCGCCTAAATTTAACGCTTGGGTAACTTCATTGACTTTTATTTTTGTATTTTCTAATGTTCCAATTAATTCTGTATTATCAAGAATATTACTAAATTAAGCAACAACACAAAAATGAAGGCAACGCTTATTATTGAAGAAACGAACCCAGTGCTTGTTGTTAATTCTCTTAAAAGCGAATCTTCGAGCGATTTTTGTTGGTGTTGGTTTTCAAATATTTCCTGAATTAATGTTTCACGCATTTCTTCTAGTTCACGTCGTTCGATTTTAACAAGAGACGATAACAATTGCTCTTCAAGACCTTTTAATGTTACTGTATAGTTGATTACTTTTGAATAAGAAAAATGTAACGTTGATAATATTGGATTTGATAAACGACAAGTTAAATACATGCGAAAATTTCGATCAATATCAATATATTTATCACCTAATTTAACATATTGATGAGTGGTGTCGCCTTGTAGATTCTTTGATAAAATATCTAAGATGATTGGATCGATGTATTCATCAACATCTTTAAAAAGAACCGGATATCTAAAAGGTATATATATATATATATACACATTTTATGATATTAGCGAAGATATAAAACTGTTGAATCTGTCCTTAGACAAAAGACTATGTTACAGGTTAGTTGACACTGTATTTTTTATCGTGACTTTAAAAGGTCGAATTTTGAAATGTCTGGATAAATATTTAGTTGAGAGTTTGACAAAGACAAGAGCTCTTTCAGTCTCTTCTATATGTAAGTGTCGTCTGTCAAACAAAAACAATGACTAGATGAATGATGAGACTCTAGAACTTACCCATATTTAATAGCTAATTCGAAATGTTTCAAAAAATCTCGATCACGCATTGATAAAATTTTTAAATTTGCTTTTCTTTCTCGTTGTTGAATCCATAATAAACATTGTAATTGTGGATCAATACAATAGGGAAACCTATTTGTTTGTAAAGTCAATATACCATTTTGTATTGAAAATTCATCAGCTGGTAAACCTTGAGAATTCCATTCGGATATTTCGACATTCGTCGAAAGAAAAGTTTGTATTTGAAAATTTTTTGTTAATAAAATCTTTTTCTCATCTAAATACTTTCTCCATTGATTATTCAATAATTCTTGACGAATTTCATATGAAAATGAACTACAATAAGCAAGAAATGCACTTGCTAATAGGCAATTTCCAATTAATTCATTTTCATATTGTTTCATCGAACTAAGTTCTTCTTTCCACCGTGAAATTTCACTTTTAAAGCCACTTAAAAGTGTTTCGGCTGCTGTGCGGCGACGTAGTGCTATTTCGGTTTCCTGTTGAAATTTTAATTTATCTTCCATAGCTGTATCAAATCTTTTACGAAAATCATCCAAGATATTCGTTAATTTTTCAATACTAATTTCCAGACGATTTAATTCCGATAGATTATTTTCATAATCATTTTGTATGGAAAATAAACGTTCTTTTTTCGGTTTTGTTTCACGATATTTATCCATATAATTATCAATAGCATGAATAAACTTTAATAAACTACCACCAACTCGGCTCACATTCGTCATTAATGTGACAAGTTTTATATCGCGTTCAGACTTTTCCAACATGGAATATAGATGATTTGGATCAAGTTTTTCTTCTAATTTTTTTAAATAGATTTTCAATTGTACGGCTTGCTTTGATGTGAATAAATCAGGATCACGAGTTTTTAAATTTGTTATAAATTTCATGTCAGCCATGACGGCTCGAACCTATTAGAAAATTAAGAAATTGATAATAAAAAAAGTAATAAGACTTACATCTTTCCAACTGATAGATGGATGGCCTAAGTAAATTAACATGCAATAACCAATTAATCGTAGTGCATCAACTGGATTAGCAAAACTACGCATTTCAGTGATATCTGTTGATTTAAGTGTATCGAGACCTTGCTGAGCGTCGAGTAATGCTGGCATAGTTTCGGCTAACTGTGATTCAGCTTCATGTTTCTCCTTTTCGATTGTAATTAATTGTTCATCAACTATTAGTTTTTTTTCTAATGCCTAAAATATAATCATATTTGTTTAACAATATATTAACGTATTCAAATTCTTATTAGTTCTCTTCGGAAGTCACCGACACCTTAGTTGGATGTTTCATGCTATTTTGGAAGGAAAAGAACTTAGCTGAATATGAAAATATCATCGAGAGTTCTTCCTAGAAAACTCGTTCAGTACTCACTCGACTTTTACGTTCTGTTTGTTTCGCTGTTAAATCAGTTATTTCTGTTAGTAAATCATCGCATTTTTTTGTTTTTATTCCTACAATAGAAGAATGAATATAGTGATTTAATATTCAATTTTTTCGAGATAGTATTTTATGAAATAAAAAAAAATGGACAAATGAATACCAAACATCGTATCTACCTCATACTTACCAAGTTCTTTACGTTGTTTTCCTAATTTTTTATCCATTTCCTCTATAAGTATACTAGCTTCATCGATGCGAACAATTCCAACGTTTAATCGTTCGGCTTGTTTAGATAGGTCTTCTTTTTTTTGTTGATAAAGTTGAGTAAATGTATGTATAAAATCTAGATAATTTTTCGGCGTTGCATAAGCGCTTCGTCGCATTTTTTCCACATAGAGATCACAATAGAAATTGGCTGATTCGTGAACCATACCCATATGTTCAATTATATTATTTTTATATTCATCCGAAATTAATTTAAAATGCGATATAAAATGTTCCGCAACAGCATATCTTCGGACTCAATTTATGTGAAAAGTCATATCAAACGAATAAACTTACAGAGCTTGTTGTGGCCATCGATCAAAATAATCAATTGTCGTATTGTTGATTAACGCCGGAAAATTTCGAGCTCTGCATAGAAATCATATAAAAGACAATTACGCTCATTCATTCCTGTTACAAGCATGTTATTCGTTTTTGAAAAAAGCTTTATCGATTAACTATCAGTGATGTAGCCCATCGGAAATGATCAGCTGCTGGTTTCAGCTCGGGCATATTCTTCTTCCGTCAAACTTACCGATTTCGTAAAAAATTTCCACTTGGATTCATGCATAAAATAACATGTAAATTCAATGTACATTTTGCAATAAAATAATGCCAAATATTTTCATTTATTGATTTTTTAACGTACTCCGTTGCTTCTGCACGTATTTCATTAATAATTCCATCTCTTTCCTAAATCGATAAGAGTTAAAAACAAAATAAATTCTTCAATACTCTCGTTTACTTGTTCGGTAAATAAAGCAGGAACAATACCGTTTGATAAAATATTGTTGATATATTCAAGAAAACTTTCGTCAACAATTTGCGCATCATGGAGAATAAAAGCGGTTTTAACATTTTTTAATCCGGTTTGATAAAATAAATTTTTTAAATCTTCACGAAATAATATTTCATTATAGTTTCTTGTCAATTGTATTTCGAATATTTGACACTTAGCAGTAAATGCAGCAATTTTTGCGAGTAATTTTTTTCCTGAACCACCTGTCCCAACCAATAATAAATGTCCACGATCTAAACGTAGCACACGATAAATACGTGTTAAATGTTCAAGTGCATCATTAAATAAAACAATATTCATTTGTCCATATTGCTCTTTATATTCTAAAATAATTTCATCAAATAGAGATTTTATTGCGTGATAATCTTGTAGATCTTCATAAATTTTTGGTTCATCTTCTTTCAATACCGTACGATAATCGCTGAAAAGAATCGGTTTACGAAATAAATAATTTCGATGAGGTTTTAATAGAGAATTATTATCAATAATTGTTTCTAAAATTCTACTAAACAATTCGTGATCTTTTCCAGCATTGAAGCGATCAGAAAATACGCGAATACATTCATGTAACCAAACACGTGTAAATCTTTCAATCGTATCAAACCGTTCCGGTGTTGCTTGTAAAAGACTTTGAATGATACGACTGAGATCGCGTAAAGAAAATATATAATAAAATTTTGCTGGTGTTGGAACAAAGGATCGGAGAATAGCGTCGTAGACTTGTAAAGTAAACTTTATTATATTTGGAATTAGTTCTTGAATTTCTATTGGAAATGTTGTTACATGACTTTGTAATATTGTTGAGAATATACGAAAAAGAGATTCATACGATGGCGGTGAAATATAAAAAGTACTAAAATGGCTGACAAATCGTGGATCGATATTATTATTACTTCCACCTATAAAAAAAAAGAATAAATATTTAAACATGTTCATAGTCTAGCGAGGAAACCACAGTGATCTGATACCCCTCGTTTGAGCTTAGATTGCTTTTTGAATGTTCGACATATCGTAAAAAGAATGTTCTTTTCGACTAAAAATTTCCGGGTAGTCTACAGATTATTTGTCCTAACATGGAATGAAATTCAATGGGTCGAATGGAATATGTTCGCGTAGTTTTCTCGCCCGAACTCTTTACCAGGTGTGCTCATTGCAGCAATCCAATCGATATCTGTAACGAATTTCCAATTAAATTCTTCATTTCGTTCGTACATTCCATGTTTTTCAACAAGTAATTTAAGTAACGCAATAGCTTGTTGTGTTCCATATTGGTCGATTTTCGGCATAGACATATCATCAAGAAATATGATTAATTTATTTCCAGCTGATGGGCCATAAGTATCTTTCGAACGTTTCTCTAGTTGAGTTTCGATAGACCGTTGAACGTCAATTGATTTCGTACGTGACGAGAAATTTAAAATTAAATTTGTATACTGTGCATCAAAATGACGTATGCAAGATAGAATAGTTGCTGTTTTACTCGATCCAGTATCACCAACGAATAGAACAGGTTGATGAATGGATATCATCGATTTAATGAGCCATTCTAAATTTAAATTTAAATCACTTTTGCCTATAGACTGCGAATATCTACTCTCGCTCGGTATGTTTTTATCATACCTAAACGAATCGTATCAACGGTTTGAACAAGTAATTCAGTAAATCGTTTTGACCGATCATGTTCGTAGCGCGGAATGAGATCCTTCCATTTAATCCATTGATCAATATCTGGTTGGAATATATAATCAAATAGTAGAAGTTTTTCATCTGGTAATTGTCCTGATTTGGCTTTTGAACCTATAGGTGCATTTGAAAGGCCTGACAAATATCTAAGAAATGTATCGAAAAATATTCGATCATCTTGTTTAAGACAAGCACCAAATGACCAAATTAATGTTTGAAGAAAAACAGCATGAATTTTATCTGCATCTAACTGTAAGTGATCCTTTTTCTCATGATGAAGCAACGGTAAAAATAATGAATCGAGTAGTTTTGTTAATTGTACAATAATATTAACTTGAGTTCTATGAATAAAATTATTCTCTCTATGTATTTGTGTGCGTTTTACTTACAATGGAACAATCATTTTCATTCGTGGTCTTCGTTCTGTTTCTGTTTGACCAAAATAAATAAAATTTAATAGATTTTTTGTATAGCGATGATAAAGTAAATCTAATTGATCTTTTTCATTCGATCGATCGATTAAATTCGTATTCAACCAACGTTTCCATACGGGATCTGGGCCAAGATTTTCCGAATCCAGATAAACCATCCCGCAACGAGATACAGTTGCTGGTGATGCATATTTCAAATCTCCAACTTCGAACAACAACGAACAATAATCTTGTAAACGAATACGTTCACCATTAGCTAATGTTAATAGTTTATTATCATCCATAACGGAATTCTAAAAATACAACAACACCAGTTCGTATTTATTATACCGATCGGTAAGAATACCATATTTTCAATCCAAAGTGCATCAACATCGCCGTCAAATACAATATAACGTCGTTCGTTACGTGCTGTCGGTCGATTTATCGTGCGATAGAGCACCGAAACAACTCCATCAGTCCATTCTCCTACAGATGAAAACATGTGTTCACTGTATTCAAATAAAAAAATATTTATAAACATACGTGTTAATGGATCAAGTGTACCATATAATTCAGCAACACTTAATGCTTTAGGATTCAATATGTATAGATGTGTTTTCATTCCCATTTGAGTCTGCGCTTCGGCTAAAGTATTTAACACGACCGTCTTCCCACCACTAGATTTTGTTTTTTTAATTTTAGTGATTAATTTTTCGTGACTCACCCTGTTGGTCCAACTAGCATCGTTGAATGACGGGTCATCATTGTCTCATACAATTGAATTATTTTCTGTATTTGTTCAGGAACTAAAATATAATGTTGACGGATGAGTACATCGTTAATAATGTTATTTAGATTTTCATAGGATATTTCTGGACAATGAATATTCGGAAATAGATCACTTAATAATGTAAGAAAGAGATGAGCATCTTCATAAATAAATTTTGGTATATTCGTATCACGTAGAGCTCTTAGTAGAACAATTTCTTCGAGATCGTCTTTCATTGACGTTCGTTTTAAATAACCCGTCATGGATAAAACAGCTTTGAAACTTCTTAAACCCCAATCATAATGATACTAAAATATCCAAAAACATGAAAGAAAATTTTTTTTCTATCTACTAAATTTTGCATACTTGTTTACTAAGTAATTCTGACGCATAACGATACAATGTTACCATCTTTTTTGCTAGAATTTTTGCATGTATGAAACCATTAGCAAATAGTTTTATTTCTCCGATATATTGCATATCTGGAACGCTGAAAGAAAAGTTATATTAGAATCAAAACAAATGCCGAACAGAGTCTCTTTAAAACTAAAATGTGGAACTCACATACATATTTTTGTTAGCTTCAATATTTATTTTTCCCAACGCTACAACATCATTAATTCATCTCATCAGAAAATAAGTGTTCGACCTCTGACTCCGAAAGTGTATGTGAGTTTCACCAATGAAAAAAAGATATTTACATGACAACAACAGGTCGAAACAAAGTTTTAACTGATTCAGGTAATTCTGTACGACCAGCATAACCTGGATTCATTGTTACAAATATGCCAACAGTTGATAGAAGTTGAATTTGATTGTGTTCAAATGAAAATTCTTTAAGATGCAATGATAATGCTTGTTGAATGCTTTTCACTTGAGTAGACACAACACTGAGTACCGATGCTTCGATACGATTAAACCTTTTTTTTTTAAATTGAATAATGATGCGTTAGAAAACACGACTACATAAATAACTCACTCGTCAAAACATCCCCAAGCACCAGTCTGACATAAACCATTTAAATTTTTACCTATTGATTGATAATCCATGCCTAGAATTCAAGTGAAATCGAACTTTCATTCACAATGGTCAGCATCGTTTTCTTCGTGAGACGCGACTCCTAAAAAGATAGAAGAAAACGTTACCTTCGCCACAATTGGTAACAACACAAAGTAGACCCATAGCTTTAGCAAGATCTTTAATTGATTCTGTTTTCCCAGTACCTGCTGGTCCAGCTATATGAAAATTCTGAATACTATGTTAAAATTCTATATTTGACATCATTCGAACCTGGTGCGCAACCAAGAAACATTGACAAAGCCTAAAATTAGAGATACTCCAAGTTTGTTATGAAATCTATTAGAAATTCTACAAACTTGCGTAACGGTCAGATAAATTCGATCAGTTAATGGTGTAATAACAAGACGACCGTTAAGACCCATGTATTCATAACCTATTTTTACAAAAACGAAACATAAAAAAAGACCCGATTTTGAAACTATCGATTTCTTTAACCATATTCAAATTTTCCATTGCATTGCTGTAGAAATAGATTATCTTCATTTGAAAACCAATAAAATCGCAGTTGAGATTGCCATGAACTAAATTTACTAGCTATAGAATTTCGTGAGAATATTTGTTTAACTTACAAATCATGACGTTCATTAATACCATCACGTATTAAAATATCTACCATATCACGAGTATGAACATCGATGGTAAGAACTGTTTCAAATTTGTTATATTCATCTTAGAAAACAAGCGTTCCAGAATCAGATCCAGTCAAAGTTTTCCTTACTTGATTTTAAAAATTTTCTCATTTCTAAAACAATTTCTTCTATTTGAAAGTTAAGTTGTTTAACGTAATTTTTCATGGCTAAACGTTGATTTTGCCTGTTCATTTTATCGAATTGACTAAAAGTACAAGGAACAATATAGCTCTCAGAGTCAAGGGGGGAAAGGCGGATTTTTGAGATTTTCAAAATCCCAAATCCGCCTTTTCCCCTTGATCAGAGTTCTCCAACAGCTGTGTGAACATAGTTCGAATTCGGAACCTTCCTATTTTAGTACTAAACATTTTTTTCTATAATAAATAAACATACTCTTCGATTTCCCATGTACTCCATAGTTGATTCACAACTAAAACAACCATACCGATGTATTTTCTCATCCATTCTAATCTATTCTGTTTAAAACGATAATAAAAAATAGCTTCTTTAGTTAACCAACGGTTTGAATATTTCATTTCTTTTTCAATGTGTGACATCCATATTTCAACTTTTCCATTACATTCAATTGGATTCAAAAAAAACATTTCTTCATTTTCTAATGAAATCATGGCTGTAGCATACATAGAATTTTCGTCACTACTATTTAAATGAACTAGTTCGTCATCTTGTTTATGTTTAAACGCTGATAATTTATCATATTGAACAAAATCTAGAGCCGCTATATTGTCAAACAATTTTTGTAAATATCCTTGAATATGATTTGGATCCAATGAGCCAATTATCGACAGAAGTTCATCATCGGACAGGAAATAGAATCGTGGAAATAATTGACGTTTCGTATTTAAATATTCATTTAAATTTTTTTGAATTTTTTCAATAAGTATTAAAATAGACTTTAGTTCATCGTATCGGCCAGGATGTATACAAGCATCTTTAACGAATGAATTCCTCGATGTTTCTAAACGAAAAGACAAGATCTTCGACAAAACCAAGCAAATAAATTCAGATCAGAAAATACCCAACATTATTTTTCGATATAATTTATCAGCTGTATCAAATCGTTTCGCATCTTCACCAAATTGTAGATTGGAACCAATGAATATATTTTCAAGATACATCCATTTTTGTTGTACAATAGTCCATAATTTAATTACATCAGAAATTAAGGATAAAATTTGAATCCATTGTTCAACTTGTGAAAGATAAATACCAACGAAACGCGAAGTTACTATACCTTAAAAGAACGCAAGATATCGAATGAAACATTCGTTGGAGATTTCCAAATTACTGCTAAGAAGTAAAGTTGAATCTTCGAGTGCTTGAAGAATATCGTCAACACCGGTTATGATAAAGCCACGTTCTTGTTGAAAACTAGTGCCTGTTGTATGACGGTAATGTTTATGTATTTGAAAACGCATTGTGTCCCATTGCTGTTGAATATCATTAAGATTCTTTTCTATTTGCAATTCTTTAATAGCTGTTTGCAAAATGCCTAGATTAGAATTTGTCAAAAAACAAAACAATTCGGTTTTTATTTTTAAATCATATTAGTCTTTATTATCTCCTTTGTTTAAGAAAATTATCAATACTTTGAATTATATCGTGATATTGATGTAAATTCATTTGAAATATATTTTCCAATGTGAGAATGCTGTTTGCTAGGTCAATATCAATATTAGTCTCTTGAATAATTTGTTGCCAATGACGTTCACGTAATGCTTCATTTTTCAAATCAACCATGATCGGAAGTGACGAACGAAAATCTAGTGAAACAAAATAACCCTAACGAGGATAGGTCACCAAGTGTTCAATCGCTTTCAAGTCAGAGCTATGTGTGTCATGTAGACCCCAGCGAGGTATGAAAAACTCCAAAAGGATACGAGCGGATAGGCCTTCTGTCCAGAGTTATAGTCATTTTACTGAAATTTTAGCCTCTGGCATAGTATATATCAACAAATCGAATATCAGTATTTTGACCTGAAATTTTGCCTATTGACAGATCTCTTTGTGAATAGAATGCTCTGAAATTTTCAGCTCAAAAGAATGTTTCGTTTCCGAGATATTAAAGTTCCAAAAAGCACTCATATTTCACGACAGATACTAAAATGTTCTGATTTTTGAGACTTTAATATTTCGGAAACGAAACATTCTTTTGAGCTGAAAATTTCAGAGCATTCTATTCACAAAGAGATCTGTCAATGGGCAAAATTTCAGGNCATTCTATTCACAAAGAGATCTGTCGATGGGCAAAATTTCAGGTCAAAATACTGACATTCGATTTGTTGATATATACTATATCAGAGGCTAAAATTTCAGTAAAATGACTATAACTCTGGACAGAAGGCCTATCCGCTCTTATCCTTTTGGAGTTTTTCATACCTCGCTGGGGTCTACATGACACACATAGTTCTGACTTAAAAGCGATTGAACACTTGGTGACCTTCCCTCGTAAGTATCACAAAAGAAAGATGTTTGCTTTCTTAAATCACCTGACAAATATTTTTCAACTGAATGACCGACGATTGTTGTTTTAATAGCTGGTGATAAACGGCGGAAATTTTTAATAAATAAATCAACATTAACAATTAAATCATTAATATGAAGTTCTGCCCACAGGATATTTGACCACAGCTTTTTATTTCTTTTAAATTCCTCATAAAGATTAAATAGAGTATTTAAACCGTTGATTTCCTTTTGAACGCGTATTAAATTTGGATAGCTAATCAATGGCATATGAAATAGTTTCATTATATTAATTATTTCAAGTTTTCGTTGTTCTATTTTATCAATATCTTGTTCATATTGTTTTACAAGTAGAAATATTTGATCAAGATCACTTTCAATTCGATATGGACCATAGTTATCAAATTTTTCTACAAGTTCATCAATCATTCGTTGAAATAGGTCAATATCGTATTGAATTATTTCACGAAAACGTTCACGTATTGGTTTCAAACGATGTTGTACAATAAGTGATTGTTCAACAAGTTTTTCTAAACGAGGAAATAACGTGTTCATAAGTATCCACTCAGTCTGTGGATATTCAAAATGATGTTCTTCTAAAATTTGATATGATTGTATAATTTCGTCAATCTGATGTCCTATGGATTCTTGCTGTTGATTAATTTGTGTTATTATATTCAAAACAAACTTTAAATCGGGTACAGTATCAGCATCGTGATTAAGACCTTGAAGTAAATTGTTTAAAATATGATCAATTTCTTTAAGTTTATTGGACATGTTTAGATATAAATGTTGTCCATAATGATGTATCCATTCTTTGCAATGATGTTTTAATGCTTGATGAAATTGCTTAAAACGTAATTCAATTGAATAGATATTTTTATTAATTAAAAACCGATCGAATGTTTGATTGATTTTAGAAAAGACTGTCATTATTTCATCATAATCAGAATATGTTCGAGATTTTAAAGCAAATCGGCTTGTATATTTTTGTTTATCACTTTTCCATAAATCATTGTAGGTTAATAATTGGCTAAGTCTTCGATTTAAATGAGTGACTAATCCGGAAACGTAAGAGCGAACTGGTTTTAACGCTGAAGCCTAAAAAGTCATTGAATTAATTTCACAAATTACATAAAGCAAAACTATCTTTTATTTGCGAGTTTGTCGTTCTCTCAGTATGCTTTCCTGTGAATATTGAGGGTGTGGATGTGTCTCAATCTTACGTTCAACAACAAACCCACACCCACTCAAATTGAGAGGTCTAGTTTAAAAGAAAAACAAGATTCACTAATACTTACGACATCAGGATGCTGTTTGACATCATTGTAGAACGTAAAATCTGGTGCTTCGAGATTTTCTTCGTGTACCGATGTTGACGGACACGACAAGCATGTACCATGTAACCATCGTACGAAGTGCTTCGGTAATTGACTGATTGCATGTGCACTACGCCGAATAGAATTGATAATTTCTTCAAGCGGCGGTTGTAGTTTAATACGAGGAGGCGCAAGAATTACATCAATAGTAAACAGTGATGACGAACCGAAGATATTTTCATAGAATTGACATAGATTACGAACAACTAATTCAACTAGAGAACTGAATATTTCATTTTCCCAATATGCATAAAATGGATGCACTAAAATAGGAAATAAAATTCTACATTAATAAAGTAAAGAAATCAACTTACTAGTTTTATGCTTTCCAGTATTAGTACCGAATACTAATGCTTCGATTTTAGTTAATAAAGGGCCAATCAATTCATAACGTCGTTTTAAACTCAGCCCAATATCATGACGTTTCATTGAGAGAAATTCAAAATATTCGCGACAAGTAAATAAACTTCCTAGATAAAAGAATTCATTTTTCTTATTCAGAGCTGGAATATCATTATGATTTATTAAATAAATCCTATGAAATTCATATAAGATTCCTAGATACGTAAGAAAATAAAATAATAACTGATTCGATTGTGTAGATAAGACTCAAAGCTTTTCGGTGTCATAGAGGGAGACAATTGATCAAGATAAGATTTAAAAAATATATATTAATCGAAGTAACATACCATCATCATGTCCCGGAACAGTAGGATCAACAATGCAAAAACGAAAACTTTCAAGATGTTCCCGAATAACCGATGAAATTTTTCGTATTTGATTCAGAATCGAATGAAATTGTTCCAATTTTTGTTTACATTGATTTATATAATCAATATTTCCTATTTCTCCAAATGATATTCTTGACACTCCAGGTTGAATACTATTTTGAATTTGTTCAATGGACGATTGAAGAAGTGATACTTCAATAGTATCAAGTGATGCAATGGTCAAATGATAATCTTCAAGCATTGATCGGAGTTCAGTCGATACTTGTTCAAACTTTGAATATTGTAAGTTGATTTGCATAATTGATTCAGGCAAATTAAATCCAAGTTTTTCTAAGTGATAACATTCAGTTAATGATTCTGTTAAATTTGGATCATAATTTATCAAGTATTTTATTTCAATTTTTTTCTTAGTACCCATTGGATCGAATACATATTGAAATAAATGGCATTTTTCTTTATATAATTTTAATTTATTTACTATTGAATGCGATTGATCGATCGATGTTGGCATACGGTTTGTGTCTTTTTTAGTTATATAAAGTGGCAACCGATATCCAGGACTACTATGAATAAGTTCCACGTGGTTACTATCGAGAAATAGATCTGGTCGTTGTTCAGCATCGATAAGTAAACTTTGTTTGAGATAGATCGGCAAATTTTTAGTCACACTATCAAGCCATTTTGTATAGAGTTCTTCTTCGTATTTTTTAAGTAGAGTACCTATTTCTATAAATCGTTGTTTTGCAGTTGCACCTTGTTCGGATTGAAGTAATTGATCGACTGAAAGGAATTTAATCATTGGAAGTTTTATGCGTTTGAATAAAAAACGAGACCATTGAATAGCACCGGCAATAGGTGGAAGACCCTAATAAATGAATATCCTTTATATTATGCTCGATAATGAAAATTTGAGGAAATCTTCCGTTATTTTTGCTATGATTGAATAGAAATAATCAGTACGATTCAAGTTTGAACTAGCATCTAGTGCTTGCTGCTTATATCAGGAAATATTTACTTTAAATATGGGTGGATTATCTTTGTATTTGACGAACAGATCATAGATGCCATCAATTTCTTTACAATATTGTAAAAGAATAGCAGTAAATTGGCGAACCATTTCATATGCTAAAACATGAGTTGTATCAATCTTTTGAAATTTCATAAGCATATCAAGCGCTGTTTCAGCTGAACGAAGTTGTGTAAACGAAGCCTGTATGAAAATTTTAGCTTCTTGTTCAATTATGGATGAACGATGATTAAATTCTTCGATAAATGAATGCCATTGTTGAGAATTTTCACGATTAAACATATCAAAATGGCATGAAAGAAACGAATTTTTTAAGCCTGCTACATGTTCAAGTACTCGATCAACCATTTGTTCGTCGCCCGTAACAGCTTTCATTTCTAAACCAAATATATCATAGAATTCATTCAAATTAGATAGCATTCTAATTAAATCATCACATATTTGTGACAAATAATCTGTTCTATCAAATAATATTCGATGCTCAAAATTCCATGTTGAAAAATTATGTTTATCATTTTCAAGTTTTGCTCGAGTATTTTGATATTCAATTTTCCATTGAAGTAATAATTGTTTTGATTGATAACAAAGATTTTCAGCTTCGTTTAATGTATACGATGATAGTAAAGTTCTTATATCAATCTTTTGTTGAACTCGATTTATTATTTCATTAGCGATTTTTTCCATCAATGGAACAAATCGTTCATCTTTATTATAATATTTTGACATCGTCCTAAGAAATTTTGAAAAAAGTCATATAAAACTTGAGCTTTTAGTTACAGTAAGAGATGTTATTCTAACGATTTTTAGAACTAATTACAACAGAACTCTTTTGTGCTTCTAAATCATGACGCATGTTTTATATAATTGATTAATACTTCGAAATTATGGTTCATACAGCAATTTCGAAACTTATTTAGAAGAACAGGGAAAAGGCATATCTTTAACTTTTCTCTTACCAGATCGTTTTTAAGCCTTGCATTAAATTTGGTAACATATGAATAATCGTTTGGAATGATTTTTCCATTTGTAACGTTTTCAAGTGTCTATCGATCGTTGATAGAAATTTATAATTATCAGTTGCTTCTAATAGATAGCTTTGAAGTTGTAATTTTATATTATTAAATCCGCACAGCGAAGGACTATCAATGTTTGTTAAAACACGAATAATTTTCATGACGTCATCTAAACGAAGAAAAAAAAGTCCTATTGAACGATCCGAAAGAGCAGCTGATCAATAAATAAACCGTTTTTCATTTGTTCTAAAATCGATGTTACTCGAATAGATCGTTCGTGCCAAAATTCTAATTCAGCCAGTGGACTTGAATTTAAGACGCGTCTATTTAGTTCATTATTCATTTCTTCTTGTAATATTCTTTCCCAATTATAAACAATGAATTCAAAATTTTCAACATATTCCTCGTCTGTTTCATCTCCACTCGTTAATAAGTCTTTATTTGGTATAGTTAAGTTAAATTCACCTTGCATTTGACGTAAAGTTGATTTAATATGTAAACGAAAACGATTTAAACTTAATTGCAATTGATCCCGTTGTGTTAATGTTTCATTTGGTGAAGACTTTAATTCGTCTATGAAAGATATTGTTTCAGAAAAACAAAAAGCATTCACAGAATCCTGACGGAGATTACAATGGCAAGCAAGATATTACTTTCTTGTTGTGAATTAACGGAGAATCTCTCGGAGCTACTTTTCTCCAATATTCTTCTAAGAAATCTTTCAGAAATCGAACTAAGAAGTAAGCCATTGGCTAATAGAAGATTTACGCTTACAAACCAAACGTGTATTTTATCAGGCAATTTTGTTTTTGCATTACCAAAATAAAACTAAGTTATGTTAGGATTCCAGAATTAGAACAATCGGATTTTTCTGAATTACGACGTATTGCATCGAAATATGATGCGGTTATTTCTGATAGTCCCTTTATTTCGATTCTTTACTTGTTGATGATTGTTGATTGGTCGACGGTAATATATCGTGATAGATAAGCGATAGAATCTCTACTAGTGAAACAAGTGGTTGTTCGTCAGGAATAAATCCACAGATTATATTTTCATTCATGATTAAATTCATTTCGTCGAATGTTGACGATTGAATTAAATATTGTTGAATATCTGTTCGAATAAAATAAACGAATGTTTTCTTTGTTAGATTATGATAATGATAATATTCACAATAAAGATGCGTTTGACGATAAGATTTTAATTCAAAATAATAATTTTTATTATCATATTGATTCATAACTAAAAGACGTTGAATATTTTTGAGATATTCATAAGTAGAATCAATTGAATCACCAGATGATAGACGAGCATAGTTCACAACATAATCAACTAGAATATTTGTAAAAAAGTCTTCTTCTTTTTTTTTAGAAATATTCACTTGAAAACTCAGTTTCTATATTAATGGGTTGATTGACGTTTAAAATAAACTGTTGGTCGGTTTCATCGTCATCAAGCTACAAATAATAGCCGAAATGATTTATGAATGGTTTTTTTTTGGTGGAATTTTCATACATCATCAAGTTCTTCTTCGTCAATAGTTTCAATCAGTTGCCAAACGTCTCGTTTTGAATCTTCGCGATGAAATATTAATGCATAGGATCTTTCGTGCAAAGCGGTATTTGTAGTAAGAAATTTATCAATCTGATCTTCATTAAAACCATTATGTCGTTCTAACATATCGATAAATATTGACCTATCAATATTTAACATTTGACATGTTCGACGGCAGAGCCACTCAACACGAAAATCATCTAGCATTTTCTTGTTCTAGTTTTATTGGAAATCTCCAATTACATGAAGTCTATCAGAGTAGTGGCTCATAAGTAAAAAATCGGCGCCAACTATCATAGCGTTACTTTGTAAATTGATACACAAAGAGAACATGTATTGATATTGTACGGAGCCATTGTTAGACTCTCTGTAGATAGGAGATATTCGCTAAAAATCTTTTGCGTAAATTTCATTTTTATTGTTAGTGTTTAGTTGAAAGATAGATTATATTTTCTTATAGATCAGACACTTAATTTGATAAATTTAAGGTAATATTCAGGAAATTTCTAATTTTGTTTTTATACCGTTGTCTATACTCTATAATTATCTGTTTTTCAATGAATGCCTTCGATGGAATAGAATGAAATTGCTCTTTATGGATACTTTAACACTTTGAAAAATACATAAATTAGAAATCTTATCGAGAGCAAATAGATGATTAGTTTTAATTTTCTGAATCGTGAACTTATATCGATTTTTTCATTTTCAGTTAATTCATAGATGTGACACAAGAGATAGTACAATAACCGCGATTCAGTGGAATAGAACTATTTAATCTCGCAAACAGCTTTTTATTCATACTGCCAATGCTCATTTTACTTCATAGAAAATGCCTGTACATTCGATGAGCTCATTCTCATATCCAGTCTGCATCCTTCACAATCTATAGATCTCGATAAGATAACGGATGTAATTTTAAGAATACAAGTTATTTCACAATCTGCTTCGCCAAAAACATTATTGGTATCACGAGGGGGTCTACTAAAGTGAAACAAAATTTTCTCATTTGAACAACATTAGCATCATGGATTCTATTAACATTAAATAATATTTGAGCACATAAAACTTCGTATATTTACCACCTGCAAAAAACGCTATATATTATTTGTCCACAAAGATTCTTCCCTGACTTGAGCTATTAACAAGTACAAAAATAGAACGAAGCTCTTCAAAAGAAGCAAACCTGCTATATGTTTATAATTCCACATTTCAACTATCACTATTTAACAGTAAACTTTAAGGAAACAAATTATTCTTTTACGAGTAAAACTGCATAGAGCCATTCGAAAACTCGAACATCAATGATGGAGACCAAAACCTTGAGCCTACTGACTGCCATAAATATAGCCAGACACATGATAAGTCTTTGCCAACGCAACAGAATCAAACGAAATTTCAAGATATGCAATCGCTTTTCCTCAAAAATTGCATACAGGAAACTGTTCACTGGATACTTCAATCAATCTTCATCCTTCACTACGATGAAAATCTTGCGATATGATTATTATCATGCATGTAAACTTTACGCCTCTATGCTTTATCTCATGAACAATGCAGAAGGATGTGGGCGAATGTGAGTGGGGAGAGCATACACCCACACCCTGTACATAAGTCGTGGCATAAGTTGAAATTCTGGCAAAGAAATTATCTATTTCAGTTTCTTCCTTTATTGTCTTTCTTCTTTCACATAATAACTCGTGTCTTTTCCCAGCCATATTGCTACCTTTTGGAATATCCGACGCTCAACTTAACATATGCTATAAATATCTGCTGATTTATACATTGTGTGCAATCTATATTAGAAATAGGACTTCTACGAAAGAGAGCTGAGTGAGTCGGTAGACGAGCGTTACTTGCATGTTAATGTAGTAGCATTTTTATTTCACAAAATACCATAAATAAATTAAATAACTCGATATCGACCGAATCATCAAGAAGTAAAAGGAGAATGTCATGTAAACTGCTGCAACATTAAAAGAAATAATTAGATTTCTACAAGTATTTGTTAAAAAAATTTTTTTTTTAATTCATTTTAACTCATGTTGTGAATCTTATCGCTGGCTACTTAACGGATTTCAAACATCGTTGCATTGAATTTGGCTTCAAGGTGTTTTTGTTTATCTAGACAATAAAGAAGAGAAAAATGCCATTTATTGATACTAAAGTAACAATGCACTGTTGTCAATTCAATGGCTTGCTTTATATCGTTAAAACGAAACGATACCAAATCTATAAAAACGTTAAAAAACTAGTCTTTTATAGAAAAAGAAAATGATCATTGCGTTTTAAGATAATATAAGCCATGTTTTCTTCTGATCGTCTGGCATCGATGTTCATCGCAGCTGGAAATCTGCTACTTTTTTCAATTAATATAAAAAGTACTGCTATTGTTATCTCTAAGACCTGGTTCAAGTACAGTTCATGTTGATTATTAAAACAATTTCTATCTTTAGACGATCTTTATTCTATGAAATCTCTGAGAAACTCATTGCTGCTTAGAAACCTTATGAAATTTCAGTACAAATAGATCCGAAGTTTTGCATGGCAAAGAATGTTTTAAGTAGTACATCGATTAGAATGAAGCTCGGAGAACATTGTCATGCAAAAAATCAAAAATCGACCGACTGGAAACAATTTTTCTATTGAGAGTCTTCAATAATCGCAAAGGAATATGAAATTTTCCTTGTAATTCACGCTGTTTTTTGTGTAACTTTTGATGGAATTCAATGGACTCGTTCTCTATATAATATTTAAAATAAATCAACAAAGTATTAATATAATATAATCTTAAATACATAAAGGTATTTTATATACGGATCGATTGACGATTGCCCGAAAGCATTAACATGACCCATATTATATCGCATATCGTATAAATTTAAGTTTCTCTACTTATATTCTATTTTCCGGCATTAAAGGAGTCATTTTATGAAAATGAACTTCAAACCGTGCCAAACAAACAAAACAAAATATTAAAATATATTTATAAAAGTAAAACAATAACCCTCGAATATAGATAATATGCATAGCGATTTATATTTTAACTGCGTATTTTTTTCTTTTTTTCTCAAAAACACACAGCTCAACCATTTTTGTACTTATTCATCTTAATCGACGTCACATATGTTAAATATAGTCTATTATATTCAACAACAGCAGCAGCTGTCTCTCGATGATACTACAAATTATGAATGACGTATACTTGTTTTTTTCATTTAACGAGTTTCTTCACCCTTCTATGATCGTATTCCTGTGCTAAGCGCCCACTATATCGATATTTTTCTTTTCATCGATACCTTTGTCTCCTGCTCTTGCGTTCTATCTCATCTCCAGTATTTTTCCTCATATTTCATTTGTAAAAATTTTCATATCTTTGTTTTGATTGAATCATCTGCTTTCTTTTTTAGATCGAATATATTATTTTGTTGATTAAACGTTTACGAACAAAACAAAGCGATGATCAACAAAATAAAATCATCAACTGTTTTTAGACGTGGTCAGCAAGTAACAAAACCAGCTCGTCATTTTCTAAGCAAATTTATTAACGATTGGTCATTCAATTTTGCAGCAATGCTTGCATTTAATTTATTAATTGCTCTTCTTCCCATTGCTGTAGCATTATTTGGAATATTAGGCTTAATTTTAAGAAACTATTCCGATACAGAACAGAAAATTAAGGATGCAATCGTTAATTCATTTTCCACCGATAATATCACACAAGTTAGCATCAAACAGGTGAATATTTATTGAAAAATTTAAAGAGAAAAATTCAGCTTGTTTATTTTTTTCAAGATAGTTGATTTGGCTTTTGTTCAATTATCACAAGAGGCTGGTGGAGTTTTAGTTATTGGTATTATTTTTGCAATATTTGGTTCATCTCGATTGTTTGTTGCTATTGATAATTGTATGTCAATTATCTATCGATTACCCGAACGGTCATTGCTTCGTGAAAATATGTTAGCTTTTGGAATGCTTTTTATTTTCATCATACTTGTTCCCATAATGCTTGCAATTAGTTCAGCTCCATCTGTGTTAATACATGTATTGCCAGGCGCCTCTGGTCGTTTTGGAACATTTATTGCTGGAATTATACTTTCATTAAGTGCAGCATTTATTCTATTTGAAATTATGTATTGGTTAATACCCAATAAAAAAATGTCATTTAAGGTCACATGGTGTGGAGCACTTGTTTCTGCTTGTACACTTGAACTATTTATCATTTTGTTTCCATTATTTGTACGACAATCTATGGGCAATTATAAAGGTAAATTATTCATTTAAACTATTTTATAAGATAAATATCTTATTATGTTGATTAAGGTCAAGTTGGTTGTGCTATTATTCTTCTTCTATTCTTCTATTATTTTGCTACAATAATCATTTTAGGCGCTCAAATAAATGCTTTCTTTTTTGACCATTATCAACCATTAATCGATGGATTAGGCACATATTTAAGTCAAATGCACGACAAGTTTGGTGTTGACAATTCAAAAAGACGATTATCTGATGAGAATACTGAACCATGATCATACAACAATTCAATTATGATCACCGAAAAAAACGCTAATTAATTGAAAAATAAAAAGACAAATTTCGTTCGAAAAAATAAAAATTGGTTTTTGCTTTTATTTGTATATTCCCATATTGGTTATTCATGCGTGTGTGCATAGATGGTCGTCAGAAAAAAATATATTAAAATTAAAAAAAGACTGCTCATAGAATGTTTTATTATTCGTATGATAACATGGAATATATAAATAATATGAACAAATTAGTTAAAAGTAGTGGCGTAACCAAAAACAACAGTCACAGAGAAGCTCAGGCCTCATCTAACTCTCGTATGGCTACGCGACTATTCAAAAGAAATCAGAAATAATGAAGATAAAGTTTTCATCAACTCTAAAAGGCATCGGAAATTTCAAGCCAGTTGATATGTCAGTCGTTTCTTCCTTGGTAGAACACGTCGAATACGAATGTAGACAGATATTCGCTTGAATATCATATTCGGCAATAATGTTGACTGAGTTATAGAGAGCAATCATACACACAATAGTCAGTTCATCTGTTACAATCGACGAGTGAATCATTTTATAGTTCAGTGCATACAGTGACGGCGGAGTCACTGAGACCCATGAGGCCCAGCCTCACTTGCTTTTGTACTGATTATTGCTATTTTTTATTCTTGCATCAAAGTAGCAACAAAGAAAAGTATATTTTGGTATTTTCCAATCTTCTTTTTTTTATACTGATCATTTTTATTTTTACTGAAGTGCAATAAAAAGAAGACTTATTTTCTGCTTGATGCTTTCATAAAATTCCACGCTAGAAAAAAAATAGTATGAGCCTCGTCTAGCTTAATGATGCTCCGCCGCCCCTGAGTGCATATGCAACATATTGATCCGTATTGTCATATTCTCGATAACGAATAAAGTAGCTATTATTACTCCATTGGAAGACTTATCGAATGAAATATTTTTGGAAATATTCGAGTACTTATACGTAGCCGCTATTTTTTATATTTGGTTCACTGAATTCACGTATTTCATTACTGCTAAACTCTTCATTCGACTTATTGTCGTCATGAAGTTGAATTTTTGTATATTCATTTGAAATTTCATTCTTCACAACTTGTTTTACTAAAAATTTATGATGAAATATGTGACCAAAAGATGTTATTGTTTATCTATTCGATCGATAGGATTTTATTAATCTTCATTTTTGCATATTTCATTTAATTGATTCAACATACAAATTGAAAATGGTTTTTGAAAAATTATCAAAATTAACTAAGATTGTTTTATTTCGTATAATTCAATCTTGTAACGTTCCAGAAGACAACCTTAATAGGACTGATGCAGATAAATTTAGCCAATGGATTTTGGTAGATACACCTGAAACACTTCGGTCAACTGCTCTTTATTTTTCATTGTAACCATCCACAAATAGTAACCATTAAGACAGTTGCAACAAATCTTACACGTCTGCAAATAGTCTTTTATGGATCATAAAATGATGTATCGATCTATTCGCTTATTCCTTTGCGTCGTATTCATAGTGCATTACGATTTCTTTGTGTAACAATCAAACGTACAGAACAACCCATGAGTATTTCTATAAAGTAAGTCGTTATATTAGTTTATGTGAGTATCAAAAAAATATATTTCATTTTCTTGTTTCAAATGTGCCTAGTCTTCCCTCTATTAATGAAGATGATCTACCTAAATCATTATTATTAAAAAAAAAATTGATTTACACATGGTAATGATTCGATGTGATATTCAGTTAATTGGTATCTTATTCTTCGTTGTATGCCTAATCTTCATAGATTTGTTTTTACAATTATTGCTGATAAGAATATTTCAGCATTTACGATGGATTTGATTAATGGACAAAATTGATGTGAGATGTTAACATGTCATGTACATTATTTGAATAAATTTGATTTTCATATATCTTTGTTAACAAATGGCCAACCGATTGATTTAGACAATATTCTCAACTCATTCAAACCATTTATCGGTCTATATGAAAAATGGGATATGTGGTGCATTAGTCGATGGAAATTTATGCCGTATATCCCATATTTACTTTCGTTTCCGTGTAAGCCAAATAAGCAAAATTAAACGCATTACGTATCAAATACAGCGAATTCTTAGACTAAGATCTATTCAGCAATAAATTGATTAGAATATTCTTTAAAAAGAAAACATGATTGAGAAATATACAACATATTCTTGAATTTGAAACAAAGTAGTTCATTCTATTACAAAACTTTTCAGTACTGATATATTTCTTGAATAATAAATGTTGTGTATCGGATCGAATTTTTTTTATTGTTTCGTTTTATGCACTATAAAATGAGTCATCCATCTTGAGTTTTGTATTATTGAAATTTGTAAATTTTCTCTATATTATCTTTGGTGTTGATGTTAGTAGAATATCGTATTTTTATTTGTTTACATTGTACGATAAATCTATAAAATCAATAAACGATTGTTAAAATAGGAAAAAAAGAAGAAACGTTCTAATTATTATTATTCGGGTCATTTTTATCGTTCATATAATCATTTCAGTTGAACGTATCCATTTGTGGACACTCAATTATAATCATGTGATAACACGACGCGAATATGATATGCCGACCATTATAATTAGTCATACATTCGATATAAGATCAACAAACAGATTTAATCTGAATAATTATCATCAGCATTTTTCTGGCAAAAAAAAGACATTTTTTTACGGCGAAGAAAACAATAACAACAACAACAGCTAGTACTATTCCATGCGAAAATGTCAACTATATCGTATGCCACTTAGCATATCCGAACCCAGCAATTATATCATACTTAGAAAATAGAATGGTACGGCTAGACCGAACTAAGTTTACTTGATTCTCAATCGATCAATAAACTACTTCTCTTGTTTAGTTTTCTCATCGTTTAAGAAAGACGACGATAATGCAAAAAAATATCTTGATAATCTTTCACGTCTTGTTAAATTGTCTAATATTAATGCTTTGAAATTTTCGCGAAACAACGGTATAACAAGATTGCATGTTATTGAACATGTTTTATTGTAAATTTGAGCATTTTTTAGAACGAAACTTATGAGTAGTGCTTAGAGTGATTGACCGTTTAGCTCAACATCATGCAGAATGTTACTCATTGTTTGAAAACTATTCATGAGCTTTTATCGAATGTATCATTTCATACATATCATTTTTACTAAAATTTTAGTCAGATTTTATTTTTGACAATCAAATAGCAAACATCTTTTTACGTAGAAGATTTTTAATCAATAATCTATCAGATTGACATTAATTGATTAAAATAATGTGGTCAAAATATTGTAAGTTGAGTCTTCTGAGTTTAAAATTGTGCATGGTATGATCTAAACATCCTCTTTCTTTCAGTAACTATGTATAATATCAGCGTTTTCGAAGAAAAAAGTTTAGAGCATTGCTTTATCATCAAAAACATGCTAATCTTTTCATTTGGAAACCCATTAGTACGATTCGTGTTGATCTACTAGAAAGAAAACTTTAGCTGATAGGTTTTTGATTAAAACCTACAATATGCTTAATATTTGATAGAAAATACTTTTATTTTCTCTTTTTTAGGGCATGTCCAAACGTCACGGAACTTATTATAGGCAGTTCATTGTTCTTCTCACCCCAACGTATTAAACAATCCGACACCGACTCTTATTTTTAATCGACTGAAAAAGCTTAATATATTAGCAGATAATATGTATTTTCCTTCGAAATATGCAACTATATCATCGAGAAACGACACCAATCATTTAGCGTAAACAAAAATGATGAAGACAGATTCATTGTAAAATTCGAAGATCAAACACTCAGTATTCGTCTTCCATAATTATTTATCTGTGCATTTTGCTGAAGACAGAGGTAAGAATGTGCAATATGAATAGCTTTCTTGTATCTTATTGGCCATTAGATCAAGATGAATCCTGTCTTCATTATATACTTTCAAGTTCATTTTCTCAAAACAATACTTCTATCTAAATATATAGATGTTTCTGATGGATTTATGCTGTCATTGAAATCACATATTGTATAAAAGTAACGAAATGAGTGGATTCTATCAGAAATTGGATAAGAAAGATTAGCGAAGGTTTTTTTGACAAAGGACATTGCCAGACAAGTTCGTAGATCTGTTATCCTCTTAGTCTCGATTTTCGATGGTTAAGAAAGATGAGCTTGGAATTCTGAACATTTCCGTATATTTACTTTCTTTCTTATTGAGTTCAAAATAATTCTTTTTGTTTTAGAACCAACTTTTCCTACATCTGTGGACCACTTTTGAGTTTTACCAATATTAACTATGATATCCATTCGTTTTTATTCGTAGCTTTTTTATCGAAGTTAATATTGTAGGTTGACGGTGTGGGTGTATGTTCTCCTCACTCACATCTTCACCCCCACACTAGGTAAAAAAAAATTTAATATTTATTTTTTAAAATTAAATCTAACCAATCGTTATACGTCCCCATGCCCCTATATCCTATTTTTCGGTTAAATCTAACCAATTATTTTATGTCCTCATGTCCCCTTCATTTAATCTAAACAGAACAACAAAACATATCATTTTTCATGTCAATAGATTTTTTTAGCACAAACATTTCACAAAATGTTTCTCCAATCTCAACTGAATTTCAAACTTGCCTACCACAAATATAGCGTGAACAAATTATTGTTTTTACTGCACCTTATCAGTGCATCAGTTCGTTTACCATTTTGTTTTGCCCATGTGTGCAGTATAAAGCTACTTTTTTTTTGCTGAGCGATATCGTTCTGTTCTTATCTATTTCATTTGCCTATTCTCGTCGTATACTATTATATTCTAACTCAAGTAAGGATATGTGTTAGGAGTGCATCAATTCCAATCCCAACCAATTCCAAGTCAAGAATTGGAATTGGAATTGGAATTAGAGCATTCCTAATATGTGTGTAGGTGTGGGTATTTGTTTATCTAATATTAAGCCACACTCACATGAATAAGTATTCGAATTTTCTGGTGAAATTTCATTCAAAAGTTATTTTCACACGCTGCTGTGTGGAAAGAAAAAAAGAAGAAAACGATAGCAAGACAAAGTGAAGTGGATGACAGAAAGCACAAAAAGGACATCTTTCCCTCAAAAATATCTGAATGAACAAATCGCTTGCATATAACTCTCGTTTTTTTACCATTGCTAATATTAGATTATTTCAAAAAGATGACTCAATACAATCTCGATAAAGGTCAAATCATCCTTGGCTATTGGAACATTCGTGGTCTGGTTGAGCCATCACGATTGACTCTCCAATATACCAAAACGCCTTATACCGATAAAATGTACCAGGTGGGTGATGCTCCTGAATACAATCGCGATGAATGGCTTGATGAAAAATTTAAACTCGGCTTGGGTTAGTTCATTGAGAGGCTCATTTTAATTAAATCTTCTTATTCACTTAGACTTTCCAAATTTGCCGTATTTGATCGATGGCGATATCAAGCTCACACAGTCGAAGGCTATTTTGTACTATCTAGGTCGTCAAAAGAATCTTATGGGCAACAATCCCCAGGAGGAAGCCTTGGTTACAATGCTCTGCGAACAAGCTCATGACCTCCGTCTTGAATTTGGCAAGTTCTGCTTCGGCCCCAATGGCGATTCGGAAAGTGAAAAGAAGAAGTTTCTTGATACGACAGTTACAGAACACATAAAACAGCTCAACGCTTATCTCGGCAAGAACAAGAGCAGATTTGCTGTCGGAGATAAACCCACTGTGGCTGATTTTCAATTATTTGAGTATGTTGATTGTTGCTGTTCAATCGATGGTGGAAGTATGCTGCTCGAAAAATATACAAATGTGAAAGAGTTACTTCAAGAAGTTCGTGAATTACCTGAATTGAAGGATTACATCGCCAAATCACATGCTCAATTGCCGATGCATATGAAAAGTGAGTTTTATCACCACAACACATATTTTTATCATGTCTATATGCTGTTCGAATTTATTCTAGTGGCCAAGTTCGGAGGAATAGTGGTCGAACAAAAGTGAATCAACAGTGAACGTTCAATCTGACCAGTTTAACAAGAAAGATTGTTTTTTAAAAATAAAGTAATGATTCGAATAATAATTTGTAGCTACGAGTAATGCAGTTATTGTAAGGAGAACAATACTTTTATGAAATTTATAAAGTAAACCTTTTTACTTTTGAGAAGCAAAATTTAGGCGCTACCATATTATTTGCAATAAGACCACTTGTGCAATAGCACAGTATAAAAAAAAGAACATTGACAAAGCTAGTATACGACTGATTTCGACTCTTGCTTAAGGAGCCATCATCCGGTATCTTTAGAATCTAAAACTACATTATTCGAATATGTAGATCATTAATTAGCTCCTGATTCTATGATTGACACACCACTCTAATAACGATATTGATCGATGTTCCATTTGGTTTTTCATCTCTTGGATATACTTTGCAGATTAAAGTTGACTTTCATTTCAAAGTTTCATTCGAAGAACTTTTTCATTTATTTTTCCGGACACAGGACGAGAACATGAATTAATATTATCTTTAATATGTGGTGACATTGGTTATTTTGTTTTATTATGGAAGCATTAAAAGGTTGTAACAATTAAAAAAGTATCGGATATATCCATCATAATGGATTTTATTAGTAAAATTTTCGTAATTAGTGATATTGGCACAATTTTGTATCGCTCTTGCGATAGTTAAATTATAATCAGGAATCAAGTTGATTTTGTTCTCGAAGTTGTCAATAAATAAGGCAAATGACATTATCTTGAAATATATTATTGATAACTAAAGAGAAATGACATACACTTGAATATTCTCATTGTAGTAATAGTTTAGACATAAAATTTCTGTTGATTTTCTCATACGTGAGTCATAATTAACATCATCCAAATTCTCCATTGAAGATAATTCTTGATATTGATGTACTTTTTTATGAAATTTTTGGTGCCGTTGCCACTCGAGAACGACTCACGCTGGCTTAATAGGAGGAAAAATATTAAAATTTGTGATAAAAGTAGAAAATTATTTACAATCTCGCTGAAGTTTTTCATCTTATATTCTTCATCGCTTGTGTCCTCTTCAATATCATTATTATCATTGGAATCAAATGATTGTGGAAGATTCATTGTTACATATTTCCGTGTCGTCATTGTGCATAATGTAAAAATCTGAAGTTCGAATAAATGTAGTTTAGCATATACATTTAATTCTATATTTTTGCATAATACGAACAAATATAAATTCAAGAAAATAATCCCACAACGTTTGAAATTCTGTTATTTAACGGATAAAAATTTACTAGTAGCAAAACGTAAAAGGGTGATTAGCCTGCAGAAAAAATTGCTTTGATGTACCTGAACATAGCAATTCACTAAACGGTGCCACAATCTTTCAGTTGTTGCATCAATAAATGATAAATGGAGAACATGGAGAGTAAAAGCCCATTATGATAATACTGATTTTTCTGCTTCATCAGTTATATTGATTTCGCTAGAAATGATCAGCAGTTGTAAAATCATCAACTATTCCTCCGCATCTTTTAAAATACCTGGAAAGTTTAGTATATTTACGATTGATATTTTAATTGTTGCAATGAATTAATGGAAACTATAAATTATATACATATAAACAATGTTTTTTTTCCAATTTCGAAACACACCGCTGGTTTTATTAACAAAACAAAAATGTTCAAATTCGTCTCATGATTTATGTCTATTGAAAATATCTAGTAATAATTTAAATAAATCATCTAGAACACATCCAAGATTTATAGTAATATCTCGAGCAGTTACTAAGTTTCATTACCACATACAATTGAATAAAAGATCATCGTTTTTCTCGGTTTTATCGTCGACAAGTGATATTTTTTTCTAATTATAATGGTCTTGTGAATTATTCAATATTGCGTAGCACCCTAGACCATTGTATCTAGATAAATATTCATTTTTGAAACGCAAGGTTGCACCTCTGTTAGAGATCTTGGTGCAGTTATGACCAACAGATATAAATACATTAATAGATTACTATGATTATCATATTGATGCTGATGTCAAACAGCACTATGACGTGTTGTGTGCGTGCTAAACAGTGTGTATAACTTTTCACTCACACCCCATATTCATAACACCACCGTAACGCAAAATATGCTGGAGTCTAATGTCCACATAGCTGCATATGGAGGAGAGAAACATAAAAGACGAGCACCGTCTATAACTATTCAATATCAAATATGATCAATGAACACTTTGATGATAGAACCAATCATTGATCGAACCCATACATCCACAGTTGTTATCAAAATTTTTAAGAATATAGCTTTTTAAAGGAACCGTATGCTTAAAGAAAATCAAATTTTTCCAAGAAACGGCACATCATTTTTGGGGACGTAAGTATTAATAAAAAAATAGCATCTATTTTTCTATCTTTTTTGACATCACTAAGCTCTTGTACTTCTACAACTTTTCCAGTATATTTAATAATGGACAGCGCTACCTTTTTGTGAACCAATCTTAATTATAAGATGAAGGATAGAATTAAAAGAGTTCAAGAAATGTCACATTCTACATCATTAAAAACATAATCGGAATGATGAGGATCTACTAAACTTGTAAAAGTGCGTTTTCATTTGACCAGCACTATTTTCACAAACTAGACGAACAATGTATATGCTATTGATGCTTATAAAATTTCACATATTACTCACTTTAAGAAACGTCATAGATCATTTCACCCCAAAAGTATTTTCAACTCACTTCAATTATTACCATTATCTAAACAAACCTGTGATATCTTCATTACCCCTCACTGTGACCATCATCAATTATCAATTGCCCCCCCCTCCCCCCGCCAACTCCCAGTGGAGAAAAAGCTTTTCAGACGTAATAGAAGACCCCCATTAATTAATTAATTATTGTTAATTAAGAACTTTAATTCGTATTTTTACATCAAAATATGCCTGATTCTTCGCATTTTAAGCTGGAAATATTAAGATAATGTGTTCACAATTACAATGACACACTTAAAATGCTGAGAAATCCTAATGGAAATTCTGAAGATTGCCTTAATTTTCTGGAAAACTTTTAAAATAAAACATTAGGAAAAAATGTGGTTCGTAATAGAAGACCCGGGTTCTTTTATTATGGGTATGGGGTGGGGGGTTAACATCTTGTAATGCAAGAACAAAAATACATAAGGGGCCACTCAAAAATAAGGATGTGCACAAGATTAAAATTTCTTTTTTGGTCTCGGCAAAAATAATTTACATGCTATTTCAATAGCTCAGTTTTAAAACCAACGTTTCATTGTGCATCTTGTACAGAAATGATTTCTGTTTCAGACTATATATTTCAAAATGCATAGAACCATCATTCTTGGTTGATATAACAATTATAATGACGGGAACCAAACAGACTTCGATGGATCTCGCTAGTCTGGTCCTGAACATTGAATTTACTAAATTAATCCATAATGACAGTTCTCTGTGTATTTTAAAATATACAGACTGAAAGAACAAACTCTTCTGTACAAGATGCCCATTGAAACATTGAGTTTAAAGCGTAGTTAATAAAACAGCATGCAAATCTTTTACGGGGACCAGGAAAAAATTTTTGGCCTTGCGCAATCATAAGAGACATGATTACAAGCGAGCAACGAAAAAATAAAATTTTATTGGGAATGGGATCGAGTCCGTAACGAGAAATTGTTTTTACCGGGGCCTGAATCGGAAAAGTTGGTCCTGCACATCTCTAACTAAGACGTATAGATTCGAACGTAAAGGAAAGAATTTTATTTTATTTTTGTGTCAATATGACGTATAAAGTACGGACAGTGTTGCTTTGACATATTCTCACTGAAATCAACTTCTGAATAGACTCATATTCTTCTACCTCAGGGATATCGAAACTTTTTTTTAGAGTGAGCTGCACGCCCGGATACTACAGAGAAGTGAATGCAGTTTTTGTGTACTTAAAAAAGTGAGTACACTTTAGATTCGGTCAGTGTGTCTGTCCGTTCGTTAACACAATAACTTTTGAAAGCCTTATCCAATTGTCATGAAATTTTGTACACAGAATGATCTCATAAATATCTCAGTCGTGTTCGAAGATGAAAGCAATCTGTTTAGAATTTGTTGAGTTATGCAAAAAATATCCTTATTTTCTATGTGATTAGTCACCTATTCTATTTTATTATAGTTTTTCTTAAGTACACATAACATCCGGATGGAAAGAGTAGATGTCTAA
>CAJNYU010004242.1:0-40814 GCA_905331475.1 Rotaria socialis | reverse complement strand
ATGTCTCAGCTATATCTCTTGTAGCTTGGAGAAAATGAAAATATACTGAAAAGTACTTCAATAAAAAAAACGTCTGATTTTGATTGAGTACTCATGCTATCAAGTGGTTTATCTCGAGTACAGCTCATCCGTTCGTGATCAAACTTTGGGTTTATTCCTAGCTTGGATGTAGGTATCTACTGTAAAAATATCAACTAAATCGGTGAGATCAATTGAGCATTGGTGATCGTGACTTACGTGCAATGCCTCCTATAGATCTGTCTAGCATGCTATAAAAAATGATGATACATCAAAAATCATGCCAAGTGAGGCATCCATACATAGATATGATTGGCATCACTCGGATGAGAGAAACGATGAAAAAAGAGAAACGAGCAAGAAGGAAAAAAGAACTCGGAAAAAAATATGTCACTAACTTATTCTTGAGTCAGGCATTCATTCATCTCTTTACTATGGCCGAACATGTTGATGCTAATCGGCTTAACAGCGATCTTCGTTGTCGTTTCGAATATTTATCGAAATTTTTAAATTTTACATCGGACGATATTGCGATGCTCAATACATTTGCACCTATTGTTTTTCCTATTATACCTGTCATTGCTGATTCAATTTATAGAAAACTATTCTCCTTCGATATAACGAAACATTATTTTGTTGTACGTAATGAAGATTTTGAAGGATCTTCACCAAAAACTAATTGTGGTCTTACATTAGAATCACCTCAAATGGAACTAAGAAAAGATATGTTAAGTATGTATTTAAAACGTGTGTTAACACAACGTGATTGGAATGACACATTTCTTCAATTTTTATCTCATATTGGAAAAATACATACAAATCTAGCGGGTTCAGCGTCGATCAATGTTGATTATACTCATATTAATGCATTACTTGGCTATTTAGAACATTTACTAATCGACGTTTTATGTAATGCAGACAAGGTCGATGAGAAAAGTAAACGTGGAATGTTAATGGCAATAAATAAACTTTTTTGGATACAGAATGATTTTTTTACAATGCATTATCTTATTTCAGTTAATGATAAATCAAAATCTGTTAAAACACCACCATCGACAAAAAAACCAAAATGTTGTTGGATATAATTATAAATAAACAGAGAAATAAAAATTAAAAGAAGAAAAAGAAATAATAAATATTTTTGTCCAGCGGGAGCGATACTCATTTATTACAAAACGATTTGTTGCCGAGTTTAATACAATTCCGAAAAATGAATAAAATTATCTTTTGAAATATTTTAATAGTTTTCCTATTGTGTAAACCATAAGTTTCTTTTTTTTATTGAAAGCAATATTTTTGCTAAATCGTCCGATAGATTCTCCTTCGGAATATATATATAATTATATATAAATTACTATACGCCTTTCTCATGTTTCAATCTTTATCCTTACTTTACGATAAGTGCTGCTTAATGAGTCGTTATTTCTTTATCATACACATTCTATATGTTATACAAAGAAATAAGTATTCATCGAGCACATCACGAACAATGCTTTGAGAAGAAGAGCTATTGAGTATAAGCTAAAACATTTTTCGCTTCTTTTGTCCTTTATTTTTCATTTGTTGAACGACATTAATTAGTTCAACGCCGTAAGACATCAAAATACAGGCTTACGTTTTACTACCTATAGAATTTGTCATATTTATCTTGCATACGTTCACAGTAGGACTATAACAGGGTACTTCAGCATCTCACCACTTGAGAATAAAAATTGTAAATGTGGGCTTTTAGTTCTCAAGAATTTCTTTCTCATACTTCAACTTCTTTTTCATCATTGTTTTCTTAAATAAAGTGTTCCTCATATTTAAATAAAAAAAATGAGTTTTAATTGAATTTTGTTTTATATATCCAAGATAAATAAAAAAGAACGGATTAATTTTCTTTTCTTGATTCGTAGGTATTCATCCTTCTAGTAATATATGAATCAAGCCACATTTATTACTAAAATTTTGTTTCTGGTGTAAAAACCATATCTTACGAATGAATCTATAGGTTTCAAAATGTGTTTTGTTATGATATCCGTATATAGCAGACTACTTGAAAAGTATTCAAGCACTTCATTAAAAAAGCTGTAGACTTTGATCAAAGCAATTAGCATAGTTAAAAATAATTTATATAATGAAATAAATGTGGAAACTTCGGATTTCATCCGAAAGTTATGTGTACTGCAAAAAGTGCATGGGATGTATGAGTCATTCTAGAATGTCTGAACACCAAAATTATCATGAGAAACTAGGCAATTTGATTTCTGGATGCAGTTTTTGTGCATTTTGAGACGTTTTTCNAATGACAATTTTTTCGATAACTCAACCATTTCTTGAGGGATTCTTCTCATCTTCGAACTCGACCGAGATATTCATGAGATTGAACTATGTGGAAAATTTCATCACGGTCTGACTCTCCTTTCGCAAGTTATCGTGCCTACGACCGAACGGACGGCCGGACACACTGACCGATTCTAGAGTGTACTCACTTTTTGAGTACACAAAAAACAGAGCAACAGTTTTGTTTTCTTCATAAATTTACTTCAAATAAACAAAACATATGATTGATATTCATCCCAATGCATTAATCGTGACAAAAAAAGTGTTTTTACTTCTAGGCAGTATTTTATAAACACTAAGTGTGAAGCTCATTATTTATGTTCGAGACATAATAATTAGTGAAATAACGTCATTTGGCTATATTTGATCGATTAGAAATGTCATTCAACTAGTTCAAGGACAGTTTTTTCTATTTATTTATCAGGATAATAAATAAGCATAACATTATACGATTGCAGTTATTGCACATCGAGTTTGTTATGTTTTCACATTGAATTTTATCAATATTCAATGAAGCAAATATGTAACTAAAGATAAAATAATCGGCTACATAGAATAATTTGATTTCCTTTATTTTAATAATAGCGATTCGATGGTTTAGGAATATTTTATGAATTCTCCACTATAAAAATTGCTTTCTTGTTCTGTATAATGATGACAACATTGCTCCTATGTTACATTAATCATTAGAACCTGAATACTTGGTCTTTTTGTCTGTTGCATCTATCTTGAAATACATACTTCATAAATCAGTATTGTTTCTGCGCAATGAAACATTCTTGGTTTTTCTCCTTCCAATTGATGAGATGTATTCATTTAAAGAATGCCAGAATATATCTACAAAATAACAATATCGTTTTAAGCAGACAAATATTTACTTATAGTAAATGATGGGAATTCGATTCTTGAAATTTAAAATGCTTGCAAGAGTGAAATGTCGCGTCAATTAGTTCAACGCTTTTTAGAAATAAAAAATAAAGTCCTTGCGACATAGAAATCTTGATTTCTTTTAGTCTAGTTGCGTTTCAAAAGGAAAATTATTTTATCTTATGTTCCTATTCTTCGAATCATTTGTCGTAATTTGAATGAAAAATGCAAAAGAAATACTGTCTGGGGGATTCGTCTTTTTAATCGTTGATAATTGACTTTTCTTCGAACGACCGATTTGATGTATTATCGAATTACTTATATTTTAAGCAGACCGAAACTATGTGCTGTTGATGTTGTTGTTATGATGAAAACTAACAGTAAAGAAAACATAGATTTTGATTATCGCATTGATTTTATAGCATTAACAATTTCTACAGGATTAAAGATAAATTTTTTATGTTGTTGTGCTCAAGGATTTTATATTTGAGTTATTTATAGAACATCGATCTTAAAGGCAAAATTTGAGTTTTCTGAAGAATATTTTCTAACCCCCGTGCATAATTTTCTTACATGAAATTTGTAAAAATAGCAGCAAACAGAAATAACATTTTCTCTTATTTGCAATTCAAAATTCATTCATCTATGATAATTAAAAGATATTTATTCTTGATAAACAAAAATTATAAATTAATAGGAAGAAAAGAAATGTTATAAAAATAGACAAAATCTATCGTGAGATAGATAAGTTGATTTTTGTTTGAGAAAAATCTGATATTTATTGAGTGTTGGATAGAACCGGTCGATTATTGAACTAGAATTGAGGATTTTGTTATTTTTAAGAAAATGTTAGCTTTCTTTTGACAGTATCCAAAGGAAAATGGATTCTGATTTAGTTGGCCATAAATAATAATAACTTTTCACTATTGAGACAGAAGGATCGTGGTCTCTTCATCTTCCTTAGGTCGCTCGGGGACCTGTTAAAAGGAAAAACATACCCATACAAATGAAAACTCGCATTTTCTTTTAGCTACGCGCATTGATTTGAATGTTTTACATATATTGGATAACACGTTGGCCTTCAAAACTTCATTGTCAATTAATTTCTACAAATCAAAATATATAAGAGAATCGAATTTTTGACTCCTATAAAATATTTCTCGATCGTATCTCTCATAAGCATAAATCTCTTCAATTCATAGAACTGATCTTCTACGTTAGTTATCAATGATGGATTTTTCGCATAAAAAAAAATAGAACAGATTTTAAGTCAGAAACTCAATATGTCTGCGAATATTTGTTACTGATTAAGAATTTCTTTCTTCTTCTTGCTGGGTGCAAGAATAGGCTACAATGAGTTTCTTTTTGCCATATCCTATAAAAAGAATTCGCTTTACAACAGAATGGGGCATTATTAGTCTTTGTCATGAAAAGAGATGATATTGTTTCTTGAACGGAAATGGAAGTGACGAACAAGTAGCTTGATTGTTGTTTATTAGGTCACATATTACGTTTATATAAAATAAAAAAAAGAAAGAATAGAATGTCGTGTTTCGAATGGTAATAATATTATCTAACCAGATTGGCTTATTTTAATCTGAGAAGAACAGAACAACAAAAAGCGAAGAAAAATAGTCAGGAAATAGCAAAAGTTAACAACACAACTCACACGACAGTGCTTGCATATATGATCGCACAATGGCCGAACATGTAGACAGCAACCAACTTAATGATGATGTTCGTTATCGGTTCGAATATTTATCGAAATTTTTAAGCTTTACATCCGATGATATAACTATGCTTAATGATTTTGCATTAATACTCTCTCCCCGTATTCCCGTTATTACAGATACTGTTTATAGAAAATTATTTTCGTTCGATATAACAAAACATTATTTTATTATGCGTAATCATGATTTTGACCATTCGTCGACAAGTCATGAAAAAAATTTAACATTAGAATCTGCACAAATGACATTTCGTAAGGATATGTTAAGTAAGTATTTAAAACGTATATTTACAGAAAAAGAATGGAATGATACATTTCTTCAATATCTTTTTCAAATTGGACGCATACACACAAATCAAGCTGGTTTAACGTCAATTAATGTTGATTATATCCATATAAATGCTTTACTTGGTTATTTAGAAAGTTCATTAATAGAGATTATACTGAATGCAGAAAATCTCGATGAAATAACCAAGCGTGCTATGATACTTGCAATTAACAAATTGTTTTGGATTCAAAATGACTTTTTCTCAATGAATTTTCTAGCAGAATCGAAAAATAATTCATCAGCACGAGATAAAAATATAAAAACTCCGCCATCGTGTTGTTTATTGAGTTGATTATCAAATTTTTATTCTTCTGTAAACATATTTCAGCATTCGTCTTTCAATATAAACTTTTAATAAAACGAATGGCTAAGAATTAAAATAAAAGACAGTTTCTTACTACTCATAAGATTATCCGATCAAAGTTTAGGCGAAGATAGATTGTCGTTCATGTTTTCTAAATGCTACAATGACAATGACATTAGCATTTACAGTCAAGTCTTATCTAATTATAGAAGCTGGTAAATACAGATGGCAAAGTATTTTTATGATTTATTAATGTTGTGCTTTAAAAAAGCAGAAGTGAAAACCGTACAAAATTGAATTACACTCGTAAAAGTTCGCTATTACTAATGACGTGAATCAGGCAACACGATATTTTGTTGAGTACTTTTAAGCATTGGAAAAATGTTTGAGTGTTATTGCGTAGGGAGAATGAATTAGTTTTATCAAAAAATAAATAATTAAATCGAACGTCTCATTCATTATAACCTACGGAGACGTATATTATTCCAAGATCGTTTACATAATGAGAAAAATATTTAAAATAATATGTTCTTCAAAAAGACATCCACGTTTTAGCCTAGGAAATAGAAAAATTGAATGCACAAACATTGTGATGACATGAGAATTTCTGGCACAATGTTCATGATCTATTTTTAAGCTTTTACAAGTATGAAATAAATATTTGGATTATTAAAAACTCCAGAGGCATTTCCGGAAATGAAAAGAGTTACGGAATCTATTTAGGCCATTTCCGACTTTTGAAAGTGCTTTAAGATTCACAAGGATGTTAGAATCTGAAATAAGTCGAGATCTACATAAGTGTCTGATTCCTTCCCTAAGCTGAAAATCTATTTTGAACGGTTTCCGGGATAGTCTCAATTCAGATATTTTGCACAGTATATACAGAAAACCATTCAAATTCCGGCTAGTACATGATCAGGAAATTAATTCTATAAGAAATTCCTTGATTTGTTATAATAGTATATCGAGTCAAGTTGCCACCCATATCTTTTCCGACTAGGCCAATTTTCTACGCTCATTACCCTGGACAATCAAATTGTTTTACAATTCAAGGTGTCGTCAACAATCATAATTTGCAAGACCGCATCAATCTATAGAATTTAGACATAAAATGCATTGCTATTCAATTGTCGTATGGGTAGTTTTTTCTTCGTGCAATTCGGCTGAGAGCATTCATAGACCAATAGATAATTCATCGAAAATGATATAATAAAGATATAGGATACAAAAACCTATGAGCGAAAAATGAAAAATGATTGAATCATAACTGTATATGTTGCATAGAACACAGTTTATCTGTAGTAGATCTTGTGATATATAAGAAAATTTCTGTTTTGTTGCTATACGCATAGACATCAAAAATAAAATCATGCTAATGTGTGTAGCATTGCCTATAGTGAGAGAATCTCTTAATTTAATTTGAGTTCGCACTCATCGGCGAATACATTCTCTAAAAAGAAAGATGCATCTAACTTCACTGACAGTGCCTCGTATCTTAAGACAACAAGCAAAAAAAAACATATTTTTCGGTCACCTAAATCTTGGAACGTAAAACTTATTCATTAGATTATGTATACTCAATGTCAGAATAGCGTGAATTAACAAGAGAGAAAAAAAGGTATTTTTATTATAAAATTTGACACCAACAAAACATTTCTCAAACATGCACGTGAAAAACAATAGTGTATGCTTTGTATTCAAGCACAATACAACAGCGTGTTACAAATGAATGGCCTCCTTGACGTATTGATCGCCATTGTAACGGAACAAAGTAAGCATAAATAATTTTCATTACCATACTCCTATTGCTTTTCTCACGAACACGCTATCAATAATTGACTTTTATAATACAATGTGCAATTAATGGATTTTTTATTTCTTAGGTTCACCTAAAATAATATCAGTAAAATCAATTCAGAGCGATTGAATAATCGAAGAAAGAATCCAGTGATATTGGTTTTCTGTTTCATTGCTGATTTTCTCCGTAAGCATATCTCGAATTAGAACAGTCTACTCGTGAATAGAGAGCATTGTTGCAGTATTTCATCGGTGTATGACTATATTTCAATAATTGTAAAAATCGATATTCATATTTCTTCGTTCGTTCTATTAGCTGAGTCTAGGAATCTAGCGCACGAAATTAAAAATTCATATTTTTTAGTTTGAAAGATGCAATTAAAACAACAATGTATATCTAGTGATGGTATATTATTAAAATACAGTACGATTTGTTAGAGTAGGAATTTACTCGTGAAAAGACAACCATTTGTAATAATAATGATTTGTAGCAGATCATGCAATCATTCATCTGTGTATATTGGACTTAAAATATGTGATTATCTTTTGAATCTAACTAATGAACTGATGAATAGGTTTTAGTGGAATTTGGATAGTAAGAAATTGGGCTATGTCCGATTTCCACTAGAATTTCGAATATTGTACAAATCCCGTCGGGAATTTCGACAATTTGAAAAATAGTAGAAACTAATATATTTGGTTGAAACACACATTCCCCTTCATTTATCGGTTAATACAAAGCTAAGAGTTACTATAGAAATATTCTTAAGTATTACATTTTGAGGGTACGGGTGTTATGAACGGCAATGGTTATACCTACCCGCATATCCTAGTCGTATCACTTGGAATATTCATCTACGTCAGCCATGGCCATAGAATTTTAGTTTTATAATAATGTTTTGCTCAACTCGATTATTTAATGCATACCACTTATTAATTATCGTCATACTACTGGTTAAAATTCTATCCCTAGCAGAAGTATGAGAAAAACAACAATGCACAATGCGAGATTAAACCGCTATTTACTGCAGACATCATTGCTTTTCTATATTTTCTTGCGTCGACATTTTCACAGTACACTATTCTTGCAATGTAAGGAGTTGCAGTGTTAACCAAATTGATTGATCTTGCTCGGATCAAACGATCACTTTCACTGAAACCGAGAAACTAATCATTTAAAGTATTAACTTTTTATGGTACAACTGGGGACACTGCTTTGAATTTCTTAGTGAATTTTCTCTATGCAATTCCACTTTCTCAGAAAAATCATATTTTCGAATTTCGATCTAAAAATTTGTATACATGAAGACCTCGGCAAACGTAGCTTACAGAAATAAAATTCAGAATTTTCGCACACACACTCTCCAAACCAAAGTACGAGCCTTTCAAAATATATTACTTCTATTGAAAAGCGCTAATATCTTGAGGGATCCATACTTTGGAGAGGGTGGGTGCGAACATTCTGAATTTTATACGTATAAGCTACTCTTGGCGAGGTCTTTATGTTAACAAAAAGTTTTAGGTCAAAATTCGAAAATATAATTTTGCTGAGAGCGTGGAATTGTGTAGAGAAAATTCACTAAGAAAGTCAAAGCTGTGTCCTCAGGTGTACCATAAAAAGTTAATACTTTAAATGATTATTTTCTCGGTTTCAGCAAAAGTGATCATTTGATTCGAGCAAGATCAATCAATTTGGTTAACACTGCAAACCCCTACATTCTGAGCTTTTTATTAACCGATAAATGACGGGAATGTGTGTTTCAACCAAATATATTAGTTTCTGCTGTTTTTCAAATTGTCGAAATTCCCACAGAGTTTGAACAATTGCGGAAAATCGACAACATTGTACAACTTCCAGTGAAATTTGGGCAATATTTGAAATTCTAGTGAAAATCGGACATTGTCCAATTTCCTGGTGAATGTAAGCATATTCTTTCCTAGTAGTATTTCAATTAGATTCTTTGTAATTCCTAGTTACTTGGACTTTCATTCTCTTTCAAACTATATAACATGAACTTTTGATTTTGTGCAAAACCTTCGCCCGCCCCCCCCCCCTTCCCATATTATTGCTATTATCGTTTAAACTGTTTAAAAAAGTTAACGTTGTTCTTGATGCGTTGAAGCGATAATCAAGAAAATGATATATTTTAGCGTAATGGTCCATCATTTATAGTCTAGTTCGTAAAATTTAGATTTTTTTTCTGTCCTTCACAAGTAATGACGACGATGAATATTTTGTCTTCAAAAATTGACTCATTACTTGATTCTAGGTGAATCTAATGTATAATAAAATAATATCGTTCAGTGGAACTGCAATCAAGGTTTCTCTGGAGCTACACAGTTGCGCTTTGCATTGATAAATAAACTAGTCAGAACACAATAACTTGTAGAACTTATAATTAAAAACTATGACAAAACGAATGACATTGTAAGAGGTTATACGATGAAAGAAAGTCGAGTGTTTTTAACTTAATATCACCTTAACATGGGCACGCTCGTCTATAACTCAGTCTAAATATAGAAAGATTCTATTTTAATTCATGGCTATGCTTTTAAATATATTAAAAACTAGTCTCATCATTACAGACATTGTTAAACATAAATACACTTCAATGAGAAACATAATCTCCGTTGTATTATAAAGTCGTTTGTTCTTTTTGATTTCAAATATTCTTATTTAGAAATCAATTATTTAATACAATGCATCGATGAATCCTTGAAAATATGGTTATTATGAATGGCATAATCATAATAAAGTCTAAGCAATCTTGGAAATTTAAAAAAATACAAGTCATAGGTTCATCATGACATGAGGCCACTGACAATTACTCTGTATTCTAAATCTAAATAGGCTTCTTTCATACCAATATATTCAATCAAGAATCTGATGTAAAAAAATCACTTTCATATCTCATCCTATCTTTCACTACAATGCTTAGCTTAATGCATCAGACAAACTTTGCGGACAATTTTTACAAAAACAATATTCCATACTGAATCATTGTGGAATTTTCTAGATAAACTTATTCGATCATTTTTATCTGTTTTAGAGATTGATTTTTTTTCAGATGCTTTCTGTGAATCTATAACTAACTTTTCATTGTTATTGATGTATCATCCTTGAAACAACAATTTTCCAAAGATCTTACATTAGTAAGTAGACTAGTTTCGATCTAGATTGAAAGCATCATTAGATGATTTTGTCTGAAGGATGACTAGAATTAAGCACTTATTTAAATGAACAACATCTTCTGTTATTTTTTTACTATCGTGATTTTCTTGTAACATGTCTAATAAATAATCGCGCTTGAATTTGTAAATATCTATACGTATATGATTTCATAGTTTATTTTTGATTAACTCTAGGCTGACATACAGCTCTTTTTTTTAATGTTTATACACGTGCAGGATTGTTAATCTTCTTCTCCTCTTTTTTTTCTCTAAGTAAATGAATCAACTGGTTTTTCCGTCTCCTGATATTCAGCAATGGTTGACAACTTGATTTGTCTATAATGATACGGATGCTATTGATATTAGCTAGGGAACCTTGTATAATATTCAGTTCGAATTGCTATTCTTATTGGAAAAGACCGTATCATTGAGTACTTTTAATTATATACAAAAAAGAAATGTTTCTTGAATAAAAACAATTAATCACCATAAATATTAATAGGAATCATTAGTGAATAGTAAATGTTTTTAATGCTGTGCTTCGCACAGCATTCATGTAGTCTGTCGCGTGTTGTTTTGTACTTGACGCGTGCGCATCAAAATAGTCATTTTGCTGCGCGATGATCTCGAGAACCAAAAACCATAGAAAAGTTATTCGAACTAGAGGTGAAAGTATGAATATTGAACTTGTGATATTTGTTTTCAAAATTTTAATACGATGTTCTGTTTGCTCAGAAATATCCTCCCAAAATGACGATTTTGAAAGCTTTCGCGATAATTAAAATGACGTCATCCATAGTTGTTAACCAATAGTCTATTGCTTTACATCTGATTCAAGATAATGATTCATGAAAATCATTAATCGTTCAATGAAAAGAATCGTTAGAAAATTGGGTGTTACATTTTCAGAGAGATCTCCCAGTGATGAATTTCAAAATGGTCGATTTAAGAATAGTGAATGCGAAATTTTTATTCAGAATTCGTATGCAGAAATTTTAAAAAAATCGATTCTAATGAATCGGAAAGTGGATCATTTATTTTTTAAATCTTATTCTCGCTACTTTCGAAAATTCGGCTTGTGTGCTTCGCACCGCATTTCGTAGTCGAGTGAAACTCGAATACCATCTAGTTTTGCTAAGAATCTTTTTCTTTTGGTTTTGCATAGAAACAGATTTTGTCAAAAACTCAAATTGAAAGCTAATGATGACAGTTTCTAATCATATGAGATTATAATTCGATTAATTAGTTGTGCTGTATCATTCCTTATGGAATTAGATATACGATGTAATATCAGAAGGACTATCATAGCAAAGATTTGATATCTTACCAGACTCGATAGTATTCATTACAACCTCAAGCAGCTGCCTATAATTTTCTCCAACTCATGCACTATAACTATTATCGAAATAGAAGATTTTTCTATAATAATTTGTTCGGTTTTATTTATTTGCATAGTTTTACAATATTAATAATTAATTTGTGTCACATGGGAATCCATAAAGAGATAACGGATTTCTTTCATGAACATCTATATTTATATTGAACAGTTCCTTAAATATTTTCTTTTTGCTTATAGCGATCAGTTTATTTCCTGCTTTTCAAATATGAGTTAATTACTATTTGGTATTAATAGCATTGAATAATATCACGTCTTGTATTTATTACATTTTCCGTGAGATTTTCAGATCTATCCCGACGAGAAGTGCCTTCTTTCATGTGAAACGTAGTCCCGGAGATGCTTCAAAAGCCCTTCTGACTTCTTGAGCACCATAAACATATCTGTTTGCTCAAATAAACGCATTATATTAAGAAAATATCGATACATGAAGGATACACCGTTTGTTTTCATGTGAAGTATTTGTTTATTTTTATCATAAATAATGGCGTGTTCTGTTGGCACGGTTTAGTATCATTTTTTGTAACAATTTATAACTTCAGATTCAATAATAAAAGAATATCTTGATATATAACTGTCATAATCTTCGGTGCCCTTTTTCTTCCAAATATATATTTTCATATATTCAGAAATCCAACCCTTATGTGTGACGAAGTAAAACGGCTACACACCCACAAGATTACCCACGAGAGAGAAATACGTCAAAGGAAAAAATTAAAAAATGCGCATTTATGACCGACATACACTCGTGAGGAGGATCTACATGTATGAAGTAAATTGATACTAAATAAGGATTAAAGAGTCGAGAGAAAAAAGTTCTATCGTAAGAAAATAGTCGCGTGTCTATTACATTTTATATTAGCCAAATGAATATCTGGCTTTTTCTTTATATTGTGACAATTCTGATTTTGGAACGTCATACAGTTGTCAACAGAAATATATATATTTTTATGTCGAGTAACAAATAGGCATGTCTGAATTCTTTCCATTGGAAGATTTCGTGTTTAAATGATTACGTTAAACTAACATGATGTTTGTAAGTTGTTTATATGCTGTAAATGTCCTATTCAATTGAGTTTGTTTATATAATATTCATTATTTTCATGTACGATAATTTTGACGGACAGCTCGTTTATATTTTCATCTAAATATAGTAAGATAAAGTAGTAAAATCTAAAAGAAGTAAAGCGCAATAACGAGTTTAACTTCTTTAAAATGTAAAAACGAATTATTACTTTTATTTGTTTCAATTATAGGGTGGTTTATAAGAAAGTTAATAAGATAATGCTGTGATTTTAGAGATTAGGCCTCGTTTCGTCGAAAGTCTAATTGATTTTCTTGTTCCGTCGAAAAAATGAATCCTAATTAATTGATGAAAAATAGAATATATTAATTGATAAGATGCTTTCCCTACTAATCAAAAGTACTGCTTGATCAGGTGAAGATAATTTTATCTCGGGTATAACGGAAATCATCGAGAAGTAATGTAGATTTTTTACGCTTACTTTCAACAATAGTTGTCATTATTCTTTATTTAAATTAAATATAGCATAAACAGAAAGATTAAACATCTCCTTATATGTATATATATATTTTTTCTTTTGCTGTAATAACTTGAGCGTTTCAATCAATTTATTTAGAAAAAGAACATTTTAAGACAATCAGAACAATTAATATGACCCCTTTGAGTTTAGCTCATATTATTACAATTTCAGTTTTTCGACGAAACAAGAAAATCAATTAAGCTTTCGAGAAAACGAGAATACACCGATTTTAGATCATGTAGGATGTAATTTGCCTTAAAATCAACTTAAGTAGAGAATTCATCATTCCCAACAAGATGAAATATACGACATTAAACTTGCTTTCAGTATTTATTGTTAATATTATTTGTCTTCCGTTTTAAATAACAAAGCTAATCATCATAATAATTATCTTAAGCACATTTGCTTTACAGGATTTACTGTCCACGGATTTACTGTTTATTGATCGTTTTTCTTAGAAAATTGTTTTTTTTCTACAGAAAGTATAAATTTTGCTGCTGAGGATTTACTGTCCATTGATTGAATAACTTTTTTTTTCGAATTAGCATTTTTCTCGTTCGAGGATTTACTGTCCGTTGATTGCCTCGAAGAATACAAATGAACAGGAAAATATTTATCGCAATCAATTATGTATATTTAGAAAAAAAGAATTCAAGCAAATATATGAGGAAATAACAAAGAGAATAAGGAATTGATTGATGAATAAACCAAAAAAGGTGAATGGACGTTCAACTTTTAGGTGGACGCTGAAAATATCTAAGTCCAGCAGCTTTTAGGAATGATGGAATATCGATAATCGAGGTAGCAGAATTGTCGTTTACCATGAGTAGATTCAGTAAATATAGCGGACATTTTTAGAAAGAGTATGATAAGAAAATTATGTTCTTTGAACTTATATATATTTTTTATAATTGATTGTCACATTAATGACTATCTTACCCCTCAATTTAATGAGCATCCGTCATTTTAAATTGAAAATGTATTCAATAGTTCGCTCATTGGCGACTTTTTGTTTTTCAACATTTATGTAACTTTTTGTTCAGAAAAGGAATTGGCTGTCAAGACTATTACTCATTTATTAATTTATCTTCGAAGCAATTAGTGGACAGTAAATTCTCATATAAAAATAGTGCTAATTGGAATCATATTTTTCCAATCAATGGACAGCAAATCCGGGGACAGTAAATCGTGTACACGGCACATTTATAGTTCAATTCGAAAAAGAACTTTTTTTCTTGCAATAAGATCATTGTCTAGTTTCTTTTTTCACCGAAAACTAAAATAAAAAACGTCGGATATAATTGATATCAAGGAAATACACTGAAAAAACTTCTTTCAATAGAATCTGATTTTTAGTCTATTATGAAACATTAATTATTGACTAGTTCGTTTCGTCGGCAAATAATAATTATTTAAAGCATCGATTTTTCAATCGTATCATTTGCTTCTTCTTTTTTTATTGAGATAAAATATTTATATTCAATCATAGTTGACGAAACATTTCTATCCATCTCTCGAGATCCTGTTTGTCTATAAAGAATTCTAGTGGCTAGATGTAGATCTGAAAGAAGAAGAAGAAAAACAAAATCAAGAAATCTAGCTTATCTTATTGCCTAAATTTGTTTCGCTGACTGGAAATTTAATGGTTTTGACTTGATCGATTGTGTCTATAAGAAATCACAATCGTGTTTTTTTATTCTACATTATTCTCGTACCCTTTTTTCTTGTCTACTTCTCCTATCGACATTTGTATATACGACCGATTGGATGATATTATAAAAATTAATAGACGATAGAATACTACTGACATTATCAGCCATCGATGGCGGCGTGCTAGACATGTTGATTTTTGCTTTATTTCGGATTACATAGGAGTATCTAGCAAGAGTAAGTATGAATGAGTGGATTCGTTCCATTATCTTTTTGCTATTTATTAAGAAAAAAAATTGAACTGAAAATTTTTCATCTGGTAACACGTGATATCCTTCGAATCCGATTTTTGCTTGACGTTTTGCTGTCGACTAAATAGAGAGTTTGCTTTTCAAATCAATATTTCTACATAAAACATAGAGATTATATCAATTCATTTAATTAAAAGAAATCAACAGCTATTATTTTGTTTTCCTTTCGTATTCATGGCAGAAAAATGGTCTTTTTCCTTGTAGTACTATAAAAACAATAAAAAAGAAGATAAATAAATATTTGATCAATAATAGTTTAGTTTGAAGAAAAGTTGTCATAGTCTGATAGTAGCACGAGAAACCATTATTTATATATAGAAATACGAGCGTTAAGAAATATGCTTTTTTGAGCATTAAACGTGATAACAAACAGCTATATTGTAGATTCTCATGGAAGAAGAGTAAGGAAATTATAAACATTTCTTGACAGGAACTGACGTGTTGATAGTTTTCCAACAAGCATAGAAACTTGGTAGAGGATTAACAAAAGAAAAGTGAAGATTTGAAATAGAAATAAATGAGTCCCGGTTATTATTATGCATGACAATGTTAGAAAGCAATCTATTTTTGGATTTCATCTGAGCTAGTGATACTTTTTTTCTAGCACTCAATATCATTTTATAATGTCACAAAAGCTAGGAAGTTTGAATTAGAGGACACTCACATGTTTCTAATACATTTTTTATGCCAGAAAAAAGTAACAAATGGTGTGGTAAATATAAGAAAATGAGAAAATAATATTAAATTTCATATTCAACCATGAGGAAAAAATTTCTAATCTCCTAGAAAAGAAAAGAATTGTTTTGTCGCATTGAATTAAAATAAAAGTCTTATTAAATTTCATGCTTTCTTTCTTCTTGAACTTTTATTAGATTCTATTAACGTTGACTTTTTCTATATTAAAGTCAGATATTTTTATAGCTCTAAAATAGACCTACATAATTTATCGGTTGAATAACGCAATAGTCATTGTTCAGGCGGAAATTCTGATATATAAAAGTATTTCATGTATGCTCTCTTTTTTTTCTTCTTTCTATACTTTTCACGTTCAGTGAAAGCGGATAGAACGCTTTGCACTTATTGTTTCTATCGTTTTTTCTTTTTCTTTCTCTCTGGGGTTCTAATAGCGAAAAACAAAATGTAAAGAAGATATTTTGGTTTTAAGAAAAATACAACAAAGAAAATATTAGTTAGAACTGTTTTTTGCTTTGTTTTACAGTTTCAGAATGGCCGAACACATCGACAAAAATCGACTTGATACTGATCTTCGTTATCGTTTCGAGTATTTATCGAAATTTTTAAATTTTACTTCGAATGATATCACGATGCTTAATACATTTGCCCCAATACTTTTTCCACGTATTCCGGTTATTGCCGATACTGTTTATAGAAAATTATTTTCATTCGACATAACTAAAAATTATTTTCTAATGAATAATGAAGGCTTCGAAGGTTTTTTACCTAAGAAACAAAGTACTATAACATTGGAATCAGCGCAAATGTCATTTCGTAAAGATATGTTAAGTATGTATTTAAAACGTGTTTTGACGCAGCGCGATTGGAATGACACATTTCTTCAATATTTATCTCAAGTGGGAAAAATGCATACACATAAAGCTGGCGCCGCATCAATTAATGTTGACTACACACATATAAACGCATTACTTGGCTATTTAGAACATTTATTAATTGATATTTTATGGAATGCAGATAATTTCGATGATAAAACACGACAAGCAATTGTCATGGCAGTAAATAAATTTTTTTGGATACAAAACGATTTCTTTACAATGCATTATTTATCAACATGGAAAGAGAATCCAACGTCAACTGAAACAACAGTAAAAGAAAATAAATATTGTTGCATATAAATCATTATCATTTATTGTTTTTATTTTATTTTATTTTTGTTTATTTTCACTTTGAATGAAAACATCATTCACAAGATTCTGTTTTATTGATTGATTAACGAATAAGTTTGCGTTTTGTTCTTCATGAAGTGAAAAGAATATTAACAAAATAATGATTATATCTAGAGATGAAGGAGCTTCTTTCTTTTTTTTATGTAGAAAAAGGAGATAATTTTGTTTTGTTTCTTGTGTAAAGTTGTATCTTGTTCCTTTTTTTTTTATTAGAAATAAAACGAAAATATGATCGAGAGAATTGGATAATAAAATTTTTGAGAATAAAATTTTTCGTTGTCTGGTGCAGAATAAATAAAATTCTGTGTAGGCTTAATTTATCAATGTGGGGTACCAAGAAAGAGTAATAGAGAATTCTTTGAAGCATTATATAACCGAATTAACCGTTACGTACGACTATATTGACTTAAAATACTCTGAATAGAATAAGTATATTTATTGACATACTTTATGAGATCCTTCGGCGAGCATACTTATAAACTATTAATTTAAACAAATTCCGGCACTTGCATCGGTTCTCAAACAAACAGATCTATCACAATAAAAATATTAGAAAAGAAAAATTTCTGTGTCACTTTTTCATGCATATATGAATAGAATTTATATGTACATACGTACAATGTGTATGCTTTAGTTTGGCTTCGATTTTCAACTAATACATATGCTTCCTAAATTCATCCATATCGATATGACGTGCAGATTTTAAAATATTCTCTTTATGTTTCAAACAGTATTCGATCACAGTTATAACAGCAACGAATACAAAGGCAAATACAAAAACGATGAGTCAAGATATGATTGACGATGAAGGTAAAATATTTGATTGACTATTTCTTTTGTACATAATGATATATGATTACTTCTGTGAAGTAATCACGATATTCTTTGACATTTTTCCTTTTTTTTTGATAGAGTCATGTCAACGTAAGAAGAAGAAGAAGAAGAGAGCAATATGGATACCGATATAATAGTCAAAGAAACTACATGAAATTAGTCAAAATAGAAGATACCAATTGAAAAGCAGTGTATAATTTTAAGAATAGAAAAGACTTCGACTTTCTTCATCTGTCAGCATGAAGTATTCTACTAAAATATAAATGTGTAGCGTAGATGGATGCATGTAGTCAAGGGCGAAGTATTTCTTCTTCTTCTTTTTTTTTCACTAAATTTAAGAAATAAGAGTAGGAAGAAAAACAACTCATTTAACAGAAAAAATCTTGAAATTTATCTTGACTTGACCAATCGTTGGAAAGTTTTTTTTTATTTCTTCAGCATTTTCTTTTTTCAATTAAATTGAAGTGGACCAACTCTCGATAGAAATATTATGCGGGTATATATATATATATTTCTTTGTCTTCAGTTTTGTCCGACACTAAATCAAGTGCATCATCACGTCGTGCTAGTTCGATTAGTTCTCATATGGCATCTAATAATGCGCGACTACGACGTAATAGTGTTCTGGGACGTCAATTATCAATACTAGATATAAATGACAATAAAACAACTAAACAGCAAACACCAGTCAAAGTACTTGTTGTCAATGGTAAATGCTCTGACATATTCAAATCAACATTAGAAGATTGTGTTGAAGAGTGTGTATTAGAATTCACAGGTGAGAATTCAATTTATGTACAAAAACCAGGGCAAACAGTACAACTACCAGCTCGTAGTAGACAAGTTTCGTCATTGTCCTTAAAAGAGCCAACTTCTAATATACTTCCATCATCAAGATTTCAACGTCGACGAAGTTCGATAAATCCATGTAGTTTACCACCAATCAGCAGTGTACGTACTAGTCAAAGTGGTAATTTTTCATTACCAATTACAACTTTAACATCGGCACCTACATCGCGTATGCGCCATCAATTCAATCAACCGAAATTCTCTCTCGTAGAAAATATAACTGAAGAATCAACCGATATTCAAACAATAATTGAACAAACACAAACTCAAGTAACAAATGAAACAGACTCCGACTTTGCACATGCATCTCCAGAGGAAAGATTAGCCCGCCAATCGAATGTTGATAGCCTATCTCAAACAGTTTCAAATTCCAATCGGCAAAGTTCATCAACTCAAAATAAAATGTCATATCGTGATCGTCAAAAAGGTTATCGTCTTTCCGATTTAGTAATGCTAGGTCCGGAGTATTTTGCTCATGTATTTAATCTTCCGCGTACAACACGATATCCAACGGAAGCATCATCTAGACAACGTTCAAGTAATCAACAAAGAAAAAATAAAACCGATGAAAAAAATAATGATCTTGATCGAATAAAACAAGATCTATTTCATCGATATTTATGGACACAACAGCCACAAGTATCATGCCGTATTCGACCAATAACAAGCTATGCACGTAGTACAACGTTTGTCATTTAAATAGTTTTCTTTTTTTCTCGAGAAAAACTATGTCAATCAGAAATTCTTTTTCATATTGCTTTTATTCTGCTCACTTGAATGGACAAATATGTTCGGTGTATAAATAACTCTGCAGGAGAGTATGTTACATTAATGTCTATGATCATGAGAAATAGAGAAAAATCAATTTTGGTTCACTTTTATTCTAAAAAAATGAGAGAATAAAAAAATTAAAAAAATTTTCTTCTAATAGACTTTTATTGCCCAAAGAGTTATGTTGTATTTGTATTTCTTAATAATAAAAATTAGAATTTCTTCAATTAATATTACACTAAATTTATCTTTCATATGCTTTTATGAATAGAATAACGTATTCATCAAACATATATATACGTATATATACATGCATAAGAAAATAAAGGCTACATGTAATTAATACTCCAAGGACCTACTTTTGATGTATATGCCAATTGGTTTTTATGGAAACTGTTTGATTCTGATCGATTTTGACCGTATCAAAAAGAATGAATTAGTCACGAAAAAAGAATTCTCGTAGGAAAAATATGTTTCGTTGGTTTTGATAATTTTGGTTTGAAAAGCACTGCTAATGTCAATTAGATCTATTCCGGTATCCTTGTACTAATCGATTTGACATGATCTCTCGGTACAATTATAAAGGTTTATTTAGATGTTTAATCTTCTTAAATTTGGCTATTTGTGTTAACCATGAAAAAAATCATGTTTGAAAAGGAACTACTTTTGTATCGTGCATCAGAAATTCTTCACTACCGAATTATAATTTTAGCGGGTTGTTTTAAATTCTTTAATCTAGCCAAATTTCAGATGTTCTCTAATGAAGGTCATTATTTAGAAGTTTACAACTATATTTTCACATAAGATCTTGTTGTGTCAAATAATTCCTGTAGACAATATGTTTAAAAATAGCATAGATTTAGTGGAGATTTAGAAGTGTGAACAGACCTTATCTTTATTCTTAGAATCATATAAATAGAGGCTTTTGCCGACTAGACTGAAGCAAAAAAGAAACTAATAACAAAGCTTAAACATATGAGTGACAATACAATTGACGTAGAAAGTTGAGAAAAATGAGTAGAAATATAAGTTATTAGTGTTTCTTGTTTTGTTTTTGTATAAAAAGGCACATTCTTTAATCTTCAATAACATCATAACTGCTAATATTTTGTTTTGAACATTGACGTTTTATAATACATATTGTTGCAATCAATGCAACTGTGACTGGCAAAGCAAGACTAACGATAAGTGCAATAGTAACAAATTTCTTTATTGAATCTACTTCAAGTATTTCTAAACCGGCCGTCAATTGAATAAATGTATAATTTGATTTAGCGAAAAAACCTATAATATCAAATGATTAACTAAAATTTCTGCGAACATCAACATACCATCTTTTGGTTGACCCAATGAAATATTGAAAGCCGATACATACGGTTTAGAATAGAGACTATTAAAGATTCCTTGATCAATAGAGGGTGTAAGTGTTACATTGTTTTTTAAACCATAAATTTCCATCAAAGTAGTTTTTTCTACTTTTCGATCAACACCTTGATATACAACAGGTTTCCACAGCATCGACGATGGATAAATCGAACTCAACGATTGTATTTGCCATACATTGAAAATACCTTTGAAAATGAAAGAAATTCAATTTGAAATGTACAACTACCGAGTTGCGACGTCATAAGATAAAAATTTATACAGGAAGTGAAACCCTCTAGTCGTATATGCAGTGGTGATGCATACTCATTAGATTACGCTTCTAGAGAGGCTCAAAGTTTTCTAAAAAAATCTACGCCATTTGGCTATGCTACTCATAAAGAGAATTAATCATGTAATATAATTAAAGTAAAATGTTGTTAATTGCAGTTTATGCCATTAGGCAACTAATGGACTATTCCTAGTGACGTAAAAGTACTGTTTTTCCCATTGTACGAATGACCTTCTTTTCTATGGCGAGCGAGCACATTTTCTATCAAGTAAATAATTACAAAAGAGATTTTTCAGAATCATTTTGAAGATTGACATTTGATGGACAGCAGTGTCATTTGTAATTTCAAAACATTCATAAAAGATTGATACCTATTGAAATGAAATTCTCTATATACCTGGTGTATATTGATCATCGATATATTTCGAGGAAGAAAAGTGAGTTCCTTCGATACCCAATTGTATGATATAAAATTCCAAAGCAAATCGTGTGTTTGGTAATGTATAATTATCTGCTTTCAACGCTATATTAAGAAAATAGCTTTTTGGTGTTGAAAGTAATTTTGGAAACTTTAAATCCCTCATTGATTCACCGGGATAATTTATATCTACATTTAGAACACCATTAATCTTAAAAAAAATGAAAAAAAAATTCTTCTTAAAATTAAAACCCAAACTATCAATACCTACGTTATCTAATGGTAAATGAAATGATGGCTGATTTGTATTATTATCTTGACGAGTTGTATTAGTTTTTAATCCATTTAAACAATAGGATTCTGTTGTAATATCGTCATCATTTAACCGACCTGTATCGTCTCTATCATTAAATTTAATTAATCGTCGAATAATTAATGAGAATGAATTTAACGGTGTTGTGCCTTCAAATACGATAGAATTTGAATATTGTTTACTAAATAATGCTGTATAATTAATATATGGCTCATAGCCTTTTTTTGTTTGAATAAGACTAATTGTTAATTCATCGAATGACGAGTAGAATATATGAATTGTATCATTAGCAATAAAATGATTTGCATAAAATAAAGCCGGATAACCAGAAGTTTCACATTGAATTAAATTACAGCCAGGATTGATTATAAACGGAATGGATGAATGAGTAGCTCTTGAAAAATATATCAGTAAAACTAAACAAATAATATAATGATAAGAAATCATTATAGAATATATCCAAAAAGAGTAACGGTATCTGAAACGACAAATTTAAATCAGATTTTCCATAGTCTAATAATCATCGTTAAGTGTACGGTTAACAAACTATCTGCTACTAAGAGTGAAGTCATATGTGACTTGATAAGGATAATTTGTTCTCTCATTCTTCAATTAAATCACGTTATTGGAAGATTTACAAGAGAAAAATGATTACTTAGGCAAATAGAACATACCCTATAATAATTTGACTGAATCTTTTTCATTAAATTACATGTCATATTGATTTAATTCATGATCGATATGATATATGACAGACCTTGAGAATTAACAATCAACCATGCAGGCTATGCGATTAAGTCTCAACGAAAAATGTTTCACAGAAAAACATTAAATGCATCATTTTTTGGTCGAATGAATGAAGAAATTCGTTAACAATTTACTATATTAAATTTTTCATTGTTAAATTGAAGTAGATAATTATCACATTTGAATGTGTATGCACTTTTTTCTGTTGGCATGAGTAGACCTTTCAGTAAGATTAAAAAAATTCTTTAGCAAAACGAAGTGGTTGAAAACCTATGAAATCATTTCTTTGTCAACATTTGAAAAGGCATAATTCGGATGATTAATATACAATGCATAACAGTCGTTATATTTCTCAAGAGACTCTGCAGAAGTGTTTAAATATTCATTATACGAGCGGAAGAAAACTAGATGTGAATAGAATATTGTTGATTTTAATTAAAATATTGAGTTGTAGTAAATGCCATTGAGACAAGTGAACGAACTCTCAATCAAACAAAGCAATGTGTGAAGGAGGTCGATTCATAGCGCATTTAAAAATTCATGATTTGAAAAAAAAAGATTTTTTTTATATAGTTCTAAAAGAAACACAGTCTTTTTCTTAATAGAAAAAAAAAGGTTTTTGATTATTTTAGATACGAAATTAATGAGGTAAAAAATCGATATTCACATTTCTGTAGTATCTAAAGGACTATTGAGACGTGACACTATGTTTTTAGCTGCTGCTTTCAAAAGCTTTCTTCCTCCCTAATTATCTGCAAAATAAAAGTGAACTCTTATAATATTATGTAGGAATAGCAAGATTTATTATTACTAACATATGGAAATTAAATATTTAGACTTTTTCTTTGAAGAAAACCTCATTAAAAAAACACTTACTCGACAAACACAAAAGTCAAAAATAAAAACGATATCGAATTAAGGTTGAACTATGGTGACCTTGCACTTATTTATAGTGATTATCATTTCCAGCAACTGAAGATAATCTATCTATAATTGTTAGCGCACTTAATCGTCTGTAGTTTCTAAGTAGTATCTTCTATCTAAATTGAATATCGATTTCCAGTACAAGACTGGGAGTAACTTGCCTTTAGATCTATAAAAACAATAATTCACTTTTCGAACATCTCACAGTAGTGGATTCTCTTTATCGCTGACAGCATCAATGCATAAAAATAATTCTAACATTCCAATCGCAAGATGTTACTCTGAATAACTCATACTTTTGACTAATAAAATCTTGCATAACTCTAATAAAGCGGTACTACTCTAAGACTTCAAAATCAGAATTATAATTACGAAAGTTTAATTTAATTCTATATTCGATCATTGGAATATAAATTCATGAAACGTCTTTTCTGTGACTATTTTAAACTTTGAATTCATTTTCTTTTACGTTATCCAAATATTTTATACAATCGCTTATCGAATTTTTTCATTCATCAATGTATTTTAATATCTTGCAAATGAAATTTGTAAATCATAAACTCTGAAATTTAGAATAGAAATACTTATTTCGTATACAAAGAAAAACAAATAATGTAACACCTGACTTTAATTTTTGGTATTGCATATGAGAATGATAAAAAATAAATTTAACAAGAAATAGCACATGTACAAATAAGAAAAAGATTCGAATTAATAATTTTGTGGTTTCAAGTAAGTCCGATTTTCATTAAATTCTGTCCATAAAATGCGAGGCCCATAATAATCAACAATATAGTGTGAACCATCGGCCGGTGTGAGAACTTGAAGTGCAATTAATCTTAAATATACAAAATAATTTTTATTTTTCATCTAATTCAAGTGTACTTACAAAAAATCGACCAGAGTACCAACGAACATAAAACCACACGTAAATAATTTCAACAAACCGCTAACATAATATCCCAAATAAATTCGATCAATACCAAAAATGCCTAAGAAAAATAAAATAAAATGAAAAATTATTCAAATGAAATTTGTCAGTTTAATACCTAAAAACAATGATAAAATTAATGTTGTACGATAATATTTTCCATTTGTCCATCGACATGATTTACGTCTTTCGAAAATATATCCATCGAGAGTTTCATTATAAATGCCTCCTTGACATATTATTTTCGGAGCTGTATAACAACTAATAGGAGCTGTATCAATATATTCTTCTTCACCGTTCAATAGAAAAGGGTGTCGTTCACAACCGACAGGTTCTTGTGTTTTTTCATCGATTTTTGGATGTTGACAACGATATTGTCCCACACGTAAATCAGCACATTTAATATTGATCTGTTTTTGTTTTTTCGCAATCGATAAATCAAATAGATTTATGATTAGAAATGAAGACAAGATAGGAAACAGCATGCATATACAATAATCTAAAGATTAATTTGTTTGAAAAACACGTGAAAATGAAACTACTAGTGTGTAGATAGATAGAATTAATCTGGTAGTCAGTTGTGATGCATAAATGGACGAATCCCTGTCTACATGCCTTGATAGATTGCGCTACATGTCGATGTTTAGTCAAAGAATTAATAAACGCCATGTACATAGTCGCTAACGAATGTCGAGGGAAAATAGAATATGAAGAATTTTAAAGCAAAAATGTAATTTAAACTTCATGTTCATTACATCCGTGCGAACGCTTTCTTTCTTTTCTAATGAAATATCACTAGTAAAACTCGTCGACGAAAATTCAGTATACTATCCAACGATCAAAAAAAGAAAAGATCTTTTTATGAAAACAAATTCTGATTGATATATTTAATAATTATCACATGGTCCCTTAACGCCTCACAAAATCGAATCAAATAGTGCCAAAAAAAAACAGAAAATAAATAAGATTAATATTAATTCAACGAACAAAAAACAAAGCAAAAAACAATTCTTTTACCTTTTCGAATTGAACATTAGAAAAAAATTCACATGTGATTTATCAAAGTATTTTCAAGGCATAACAATATTATGTAAAAAGAAAAACTGATAAACAAGATATCTGATAGAATCTAACAATAAACTTTCATAGAAAGATAAATGTGTACTCATTATGAACCCAATAGTATAATTTAGAGCTATTACGATTTATTTGTATACGACTGTTTTTGCTATTGCCTCTATTTAAATCGATAATTGTTCATCGATGGATGCATAACCCGAACTTGAACGTCTTGAACGCTGTTGATATTCTTGTTCGTCGACTGTCGTTTGTTCGCCACTGGGTTGTACAGATCGCGGTGCATATAGAAAACCTGGTTGAACTATAATCGATGAACGTTTATATTCATCATGAATAAATGCGCAATTTTCACCTAACGAAAAAGCGACATAAAAGTTTTACTTGTGATGACAAAAACAAATTTTACCATAAGGACAATTATTTGTCATATGAAAAAGTCGACACAAAACTGATTTATGATTGGCATTTCGTAAATCATCTGATCCATGAGCAAATGTACAATCGCCATCGAACTTGCATGTACCTGTTTCAATATAATATTTACATAATTCAGTTTTATATTTTGAATTGCTCGTTGACCATGATGCAATTTTTGATTTATCAATAACAACAACTGGACCACAGGGAATTTTCGAAAATGCTGTATTACGTGATAATCTCATGTCCTAAATTAAAATAGAAAGTTTATTTAAAACAAAAAATTCGAATATATTTGTTTTAATAAAACCTACAAAGGCTCGTATATATCGTTTTAAATCGATTTCTTCATTGTCATAAAACATTAATTCGAACATAAGTTTATGTCTATACGCTTCTCGTTGAGCTTGATGATTAGATGACGTCAATGACATTTACTTGGTTTTGTTTTACAGAAGAAAATTTGTATACATGCGTTTTATTGTTCGATATTACCGCTGCTACTTGTTCTGGCCAGTTAGTGATAACGAGCCTATGTACGTTTGTTTGTATATGAATGTCACACCACCGAACGAACAAAAACAATAGAAAGAATATTTTCTCTCATCGTCCAAGATTTGAATTGAATAAAGATATGGATAGTAGAATAACAAATCGTTGATCAGACGGACGAGAGTGAAAGAAAAATGGATGACAGAAATTTTTACGTACACTTAAAAAGCACAAAGAATTCAATCTATAATTTTGCTGTTGTTCATTTAATATGAGTATCTATTAAAATAACTTACAAGAACTTTTTGGACTTTTTAATTTATTATAAAAATGCAAAATGGTCATAATCCTAGTTAGATAAATTACTAAAATGTACGCCAATCGTATATGATTTCTTCGTAAACGACAATTTAGAAGCTGGTACTTTTTTTTTTACTATTATCTCAATATTACCTATCAACACATGCTTTATCATAAAACAAGAAAAGAACTCTTATTTATGTTGAAATATGTACTTGACATTTATGATTAATTGATGATTCTAAACAACAAAGAGAAGCAGACCAACTGATTACGAGCTGTGGACTTCATCCCTTCTTTTAGGATTATAATATGTGTGACAATGAACTTTTTGTTACATATAACTTACAACACAATTCTCTTTATGTTGTATGAAATTCTATTACTTATAGATAATTCAAGTTTTATATTTTGCTTCATTATTATCTGGAATATTGCCTTCTGATATAGAATTGATTGCTAGCCGCGTGAATTCTTTTTATAATGCAAGAAGAATAAGATAAATAGTTTGAATCATATTCAAACAATTAAGCTGAAAATTTACAAAATATCCATAAAGAATTTTTCAGACTATAGGTAACTTAACAGAAATTACACGGCTTTATTCATTATATTTTTGTTCGCCATAGAGAGACGAGTGCATTCAAAAGAATTTTTTTGTTTTTATAGATCCAAATCGTATTTATGTTAACCTGAAAATTTCAAACAAATGAGACTTTTAAATAATCGATAGGTTATCAATATTTGTAAGATAACGTAGGCATATTCATTAAAACGTGTATAAACCATATAAAAATGTTCACAAGTAGAGATTTAGTTTGATTTAATTCTAACGAAGTCATCTAAAATATTCCTAAGGAACGTATAATTGTTTAATCGTACGAATATTATTTTATATTTCGATCCGGCTCATGAAGCAGAATTTAACTATCGCCTATTTTTGTATCAGTTGCTTTCATAGTTTTATCGAACATATAAATATGTTTTTTCGCTGCATCTCAACTTTGTGTTCGTATTCTTCATCTAGCACAAGTGTTTATTTTTACATGAGATTAATTTATTATTGTTTGAATTAAGCAAAATGTGGTACAAGTTTGTTTAAATAAAGTTTTTCTTTTTAATATTATATTGCCTTGTTGAATCTTTCAATATCTTTCTCAAGATCTTTCATTGTATCAGCATCGTCTTTATCCAATTTGTACGATGATGATGGTAATTTATGACCTTTCTTGAATGTTTTATCTTTGCTACTTAAACCAAAAAGGCCTTTAAGAAAATTGCGTTTCGCACCCTTTTCACCTCGTGCAATACTCATTAATTGTTGTAATTTTGAATGTTGTTCAGGTGGAATACCACTTTCTAACGTATCTTCGGCTTCCTTTTCTTCATCTTGATCATTTGATGGCTCTTCATTTTCATTTTCATTATCTTCATCTTGATTAAAAGCCGGTGTTGTTGTTACACTATATTTATCTTTAGATTTATTATTACCAAATTTTCGATTAGGTCCATTGCAACCAAGTAAATTGATTGCTTGTTGCAGTTGAGGATTGAAATTACCAACTGACGAAGCCATTTTAATATATTTATTGTCGCATACATCATTCATATTTTTAGCAGCCAATGCTTGTTGAATAACCATTCCTACAGCGGCAGCTATTTTTATTTTACAAGAAAATGAAATAGAAATAAATTCTTAAAGAAACAATAGCAAATAATTTACTAAGCATTGAAACAACTACTGGATTTTTAAGTAATTCACGAAGTTTTGTTCGTTCACCTGGTGGTAGATCAGATTCAACATTACCAGTCGACGAACCTTTTTTACTGAATAGTTTTGAAAGTAAACCTCGTTTCTAAATAAATGAGTATAATATGATTATGAAGCCATAATTCTATTTTTCAAACCAACATGAATAACATGACTTTGTGTTGCTAAAATAGTCAAAGTAAAACACCAAACAAGAAATAACTGTCCGGACCACATCAGGTTGTTTTTCTGTTGCTAATCGAATAGGTTTTTTTAAAGAAATGAGATGTGCCTATCTTTTATATCACTTTATGCATAAAGTTGATGACGTATCTATCTCGCCGACAGTTATGGATACTCTTCTTTTTTTTTGCTCTCATCACTTAGCAGATGATTAGTTATGATATATTGTTTTCTACTTGTATACAGCTAGAAGCAAAAAAAAGAAATATATTTATCCATATGAATGATACTATTAAAGTAAATCGGATACATACAAGAGAATCAAAAGTCGTTTTATCATTATTTATCCAAATAATAAGTTTTGATTCACAAGCAGATATACATGTAATTATAATAGAAAGTTAATTGATATCATATACATTAGATTTTGTTCTGTTGAAAAGATAGCATCATCAATTTTAACTGTGCCTTGAATTATATCATTTGCTTGATCAAGGTATCTGATTAGCCAGTGTTGGTGTAGTCAACTTGCTGACTTATTAATATAATTCAAACAAATATGAAGTATATACTTGTAATTTCAAATCTTCTTTCTCAAAACATAATAGTAGTGGTTTATAGATATCTTAACAGGAATGATTATCGTTATTAAATGATGATGATCAACGTCTCTATACATCGACGTACCCTTCGATTGACAGCAATTTGTAATGAATAGTAGAATCTTTTCTCTTCTATGACTGTTGAAAATCGTGTTGTTGATCGAAATAAATAAATATATCATTTTGATAGATTCATAAACAAAATTTTTATTTTCTTCAGCTTTTCATTCATTCAATTATTTTTCTATCATAATAATTTCTTTGGATGTCTCGTAACAAAACAATGAATTTATCTTTATAAAAATGTAAGAGAAGTGTGCTAATTAGGAAGATCCATGAAATTACCTCCTATGATTAATATAACCTGATTTCAGCCTCTGGGATGATTTTGTATTTCGAACATCACTCATTTCGTACTAAATATAATATGGGAATGCTTTTGATTTATTAGTTTGTATATTTTCTTTTAAATTCTTTCTTTAGATAAAAATATGCTATAGATTTATTTTTCATATTCAATGTATAATATCGTTAAGCCAAAGATACAATAATTGTTAGTTTCTAAAGTAAAGACAGAGATTTTTCCATACCCATATGACACATTTATCATATTGATCTTGTGACAACTAGATCCAAAGTGGTTTTCTCAAAATATGCTCTCTGAACTCATCACTCATTAGTGATTAATCATTATCGATATACCAGCACCACCATTTTAGTTATTCATATCCACCCAGACTTACACCTAAAATCTGCCGAATATCGTTGACATTCGAAATAAACAATCAAAACTTTGAGATAAACTCAATTATATGATCGAGGAAAGGCGTAGAAAAATATATTGTATAATGAAAAATGTCTAAATAAAGAGTAGTGCTAATTTTCAAATATTTATTTCTTTAACGCGTATATTGACTTCGTTCAGACTTGTTTCTATGATTTCATCAGATTTTAACGTCCACCAACTACTTTTCTCCCATTTAGTTTGTTTTTTAAATGTCCACAAAAACCTTTATTAGACTCTTGAATTCAAGTTCAATTTTATACTCGCTTCCAACACCTGAACTTTATGTAAAGTTGACTTTAAAAGTTTTTATATTGATTTTCGTGTGACAATTTGCAAGATAGCGTTATTGAAAACAGTCATTGTTAAATCATTCATCCTAATAGTTGGTATTAATACTCTACACATATAATATACATATATGCATCTTACGTAGGATAACAATAAAATAATCGTATACAGTTTTTTTTTCTACAATTTTTAGCTACCTATGACAGCAGCATAAAAAAAGAACATTCAATTATTTGAAAATCAACTTTATTTAAAACATATTTAGCAGTATTAATATTTGATTAATATGACATCCATAAAAAAAAGAGCAATATCTCTAATAGTTCTTGGTGCTAGCAAAACAATTTTTGCTATGGTACAGAGAAATTTAGTCTTCTCTTACATCTTGTATCATTAGTAGTAACAAATCAATTTTTTCAGAGAGATTTAGGCTGATACAGTGCACTTATCAGTCCTCGTCGTGGTGCCACCACTTGTCTGGAATTTTTCAAACATCTGATTTTTAAAATAAACTTTGATTTGCCTTAATTTGATAAAATTGCATTCTTTATTTTTATTTTTATGTAATGTCTTCAAATAATAGACAAATAAAATTATATGACTGAACGAAAACAATTTCTCGAATCATCAATGAGTCTCAGATACAACTTCAGTTTAGTAGTAACAGATTTAATGATATTGTCTCAAACGTATGATAGATTGCGTTGTTTTATCATCTAAAGTTTTTTTAGCATTCTGTGCTTTGGAGAATCCGTGAATCATGCTCAATAGCAACAACATATTTTTATCTATGAATAATACGCTTTCATTTAGGTGGGCAGCGAGAAAATTGAAGGAATAAAAACATTTTATTCGCCTTCGCTTCATCGTCTTTTAGTGAGATTATATAAAGTCATACTGATAAATATTTTGGCGCGTTGGCAAAATTTGATTGGCTCAACAGAAAAATTAGTAATACTATTTCGCAATAATTGCGAAACTTCTAAGGATTACTCATTTGCCAGGTATAAAAAGTGAGATTTTTCAGTCACTGTATTCATTCAGTATTATTCGCAAACAAAATACAACGATGGCTTCTAACCAACAAACTTATGATGAACAAGTACGTGTTCTACAAGAACGCTTTCCGCATGCATCAACCAACCACTTAATTCGCCTTTTACAAAAGCATGCTGGTGATATTGATCAGGTACAATCATTTTATTACCATTTCAATATATATATATAATATAGCCCGCTAATGCCTCTCATGCGGGAGAATGGAGGTTGCTCGATATTTCACTATATCAGCGTAAAAATAAATACTTAACATATTCTTTAGGCTAAATAATATTTTACTTCTATTTGAATCAGGTTCGCGCACGTCTCGTTCAACGAGACTTTCATTCTAATAAATGGGATTCACTTGAAGAACGTTTTGGCACAACAGTAACATCGTTACAACAAGAGATCCCATCGGCTCAATCATTGAAACGAATTCGTTTACTGAGATTGATGGAACGTTTCAGTGGTGACGTGGAAGCAGTTCGAAAATTTTTGCAAAAAGTTGAAGAACGAGATCATGAAGTAAATGCAGATTGGCGTACATCTCTTCATGAACGACGAGAAGAATTAAAGAACAAATATGCTACGCAACTGGCTGAATTAACTCAAGCCGGTATTAATGTCGATTGTCGATGTACACTTTGGCAATTGGAAAAAAATCAAGGCGATGTTAATAAGGTATAATATTTCGTGTTCGTTCTTTCTAGAGAATACCATATTTGATTGCTTGACTGTGTTCTAAAATAATAGGTGATTGAAAAAATGTCGCATCGTAGAGAGAAACTAGCTGAGCTCGACACAAAATATGCTAGTCAAATTGCACAACTCGCAGCTGATGGTATCGAAATTAAAAATAAACGCTGTTTAGCGCATTTATTAGAAAAAGCTGATGGCCAAGTTGATGTTGTTAAACAACTCATAATTAAATGGAAAGATGGAAAGGGAAAAAATAGAGAATATCGACATAGACATCGAAATATATCACCAAGTGATACAACAACACAAGAAACTCATGGAGTAGCATCATGCTGGAGAAATCGACGTGAATTAAGTTCGGATGACATTGAAAATCTCAAACAACTTCGTTCAGCTGGTGTACATGGACATCCTATGAAGATCTTAGCGATGTATCATGAATGTAATGAATCCATTGAATTAACAAAAGCTCGAAAAGATCATGAACGAGAAATGCGTAATCAACAACGAGAAGAACGATCATCAGTAAGACCAAATTTTTAGCTCAACAGAAAGATAATAGTGAAACTCTGTTGTTTTGTTTAGAAGCGTGCATTATTTGCTGAAGCTCAAACTGGCTACGTAACAATCAATAATCGGGAAGATTGGCCACGTGATATTGAACAGGTATATCTAGATGGAAATAATATGATGTTCGTTGTTAAATCACTTCGACGTTTATGTCTAAATCGAGCTGGTAAAAAAACTGAACGTGCTTTAGCTGAAATAGCTTCAGCATGGAATGAACAAATGCATATACCAAATGTTGAAATTATTTTTGATGCAACACATCAACTGGATCAAATCGGTTCAGTGAAAGTATCGAGCGCTCAACCAACTCACCGAACAACTGATGATATGCTTGTTGAAATAGCAAGAAAACCGGAGAATCGAGAAAAAAACAAACGCACAATTATAATAACATCCGATCGAGCTTTAGCTGCACTTGTAAGTTCCTATCATATTCTTTTTCTTGGTGTTCTTAATGAGTTATAATTTATAATTGCAGTTACAACGTGAAGGTTGTTTACTTATGAAACCATATAATTGGTTTGCTCATTGTGTCATGGTTTTAACACCTGATCTCATTAGATGTGAAGAATTAACTGGCATGAAAACAGAAATATCAACGCCAACAACGGTCAAGATTCGTTACGACTTTGATGAGCTTGTTCATCGTGTCGCTAATATTGATATATAAACATTCGACTTTTATGCATTCTGTTTTATTCAAGGATAACCTATTCTTTTGTGTGATTACATTATTGTAAATAAAAATTGTCAAAAATTAGCTAAATTTGTTTTATTCTGATTAGTGTCAGGCTTTTGTTTTGTTTTCTTCTATTAAATGTAATTAAAGCGTGACCAGAACGACTAATAGAGAAAGGAGAGATGAGGAAGAAAGGCAAAACAAGTTGAATACTGAACTTCAATGCATATAAGCATTGATGTTACGATTACATCTAAATTAGTAAGTTGTAAAAGAAGCAAAGTAGACTATATACTGTTTGATCAAAGATAAATCACCTTTCAATTCGTTTGCGGTGATTAACATGTAGACTATCGTTTAGATTAATTCTGTACAGAAAAAAAAGGCAGAATACGTAGGAAACTAATTGGAGAAAAACACTGTTTAATTATTAAATAGTAACAAGAAAAAAAGAGAATCTTATCAAACGATATAGTTAAATAGATTAACTCATTGAATGAATGTTCTTTTGTTATTAGTTCTCCATTTTTTAGTTCACATTGTAAACCCATAATAACTATAGCTCTTGTTACTATGATCAAATCAGCTACTCCTGTAAGTACTATTTCCTCGGTGGACACAAATAATCAAGTGGGAAAACTCATTCGGGCATACTCAGCCATTCCTATCCATTCCAATATATTCCTAGCTATTCTAAAATTTTCTCAACTAGGGACGGACCATTTTTCTAAATGAGACTTTGAAGTAGTGTCAGCTAACACAAAACTTCAGATGTTTTTTTCTTTTTAACACTTCATATTTGTAATTTATTGCTAATTGATGATATTGAACTTAATGTTAAATTAATGTAAATGGTCCACCCCTACTCTCATGTAGTGTTATTTTTCATCAATTACTGTATCTGTCTTTAGAACCTTGTCATTTTCTAAAGATTATAGCCTTTCATTGAAGTCAATTTACATAATGTTAAACTTAGTTAACGCATATTCACAAGTAGTGGTATTAGTCATTGAAAATCAATAGATTTGCATTGATTGAAAATTACGTATTTTCCGAATTGAAGTACATAAAAAATATGGATGAAATGGAAAAAATTCATTCGAGATGTGGAGTAGTTTTACTCTAAACGTACAGCAGGGATTTGATCCCTAGGTCCCGAAAAACATTTTGTTTTTCTTGAGCAAAGTGATTGTATCTTTTTGATGATCAATTTTCAAAAAAATTGGGAACTCTCCTTAACTCTGACTAATTTTGTAAGAATCCTCTGATCAATCACTTAAGTCATTGAAAGTCTTGCTCTCATCTAACCTTGACAGCCTGCGATATCCGTGATTCCGAATTATTCGAACTCATCCCCATTTGTACATACTGAATGACTATTTTTCTATAATATTCAAGTAACTTTCAAGGATAAGAAAAATCATATAAAGCAGACTAGTTACATGAATTTTATACATTTTCAATTTGATTTCAATAGTATTCAGTTAATTAGAAAAAAAAGACATTTAGTAGTATTATTTAAATAGTCACCGAGCTGAGCGGCCAGTCGAATTCTTTACTATCTATTTTCCTTTATGCTTGGAATCAATTTTCTATACACTTTGTCTATTTTGCTCTTTACAATAACTAATATATCTATGTATGCATATTAAATCGAAAAAGTACATTTTGTGAAACTACTGACTAGTGAGCTTCCCAAGGTGAACTCCATGGATTCCAATGAACTTTCGTCCATGGTACTGCACAATGTTATAGTAAAAACAGCAAAAGACTTTGAATACATACCACTTTCTTGAAAAGTTATGCTCTTTTTTCAGATTTTCTTTTTTTTTTGAGTTACCAAAAAGTGAAATAATCGATTTTTGCTCAGAAATTTTATTAATACATAGGTCGACTGAACACTAAGACACCATGAAACTTTTAGCAATAACAAATGTGTTCTTCGAAATATACTCCCGTTTTGAAGAATTGTCTCTTTTCTCAAAAGGACTAGACAATCGAACTTTTTTGAAGGAATATATGGGTGTGGGTGTGGGGAACAGAGGAATGCACACTCACACCCTGTTCAGATTTTTACTTAATAATGCGTATAATATACAGTAGAGTTCACTTGAACCATTATAAATCTATCATAATTTTTCAAAATGTCACAGAGAAAACCATCTGTATGAAGTAAACTGTTCTTACATAATATCATATTATCGAAAAAGAATATTGAAATAAACATTTGGCAATCGTGATTAAACAGACGATTCCTTTAATAAGATTCAAATAAGAATGCATGCAAATATTTTGGAAACACATTATATGTTAACTATATATTCTGAGATTCCGTTGCATAAAATGCACTAAATAAATGTGTGACATGCGATTCCACACCCTTTCTCTATAATAGACATATTCTTATTAAAAGACAAGATGGAAGAAGCAAATTTATGTATTAAATCGATCTCGAATTCAAAATAAAAAAGTTCTCTTGATCTTATATATAAGAAAAAAAGCGAAATAAGATCCGACGTTTTTTATTTTATGATTCGTCAAAAGTGTTCACCCATGTCCATTAATTAAACAGTGTCTTTCAATGTATCCATTTCATTAATTGATGTTATTTTTCAACAGTTAATTGAATCATATTAAACAATATTTTTGTTGAACAGATAAAGCATTGATCAATTCATTGATTAATTTAGCAGTACAAGTTAATGTTTATTTCATTTGTCTAATTGTTCGCTGTTCTGCTTTAACAAGCACGTTAAACTGGTATACGTATAGCTAATCATTGATGTATAATTATGATAATTTTAAAAATATCCCTGTTCTCTTTCTTTTCACTTTTACTACGATGCTCTCCAGTCGAAACTCTAAAAAGCAATTCAGTTCTTGTGAAAAGTTTTCTACTGTGAATATGAATATGAATATAAAAAAAAAAGAAAGTTATAATAGCAAATTCTTTTATATTATCACTAAAAAAATTACAAAATTAATGCAATGGGTTAATGAAAAATCTAAAAATCTAAAGTCATATAACTACCTAAAATACGTAGATACAGTAGCAGACACTGAAAGTTGGAAAGTTTATTCGATCATTAATGGTAAATTGACTTTGATGAAACCTTCAATATCATGTCGTACTTGCAAGTATGTGCCTTCCTCTGCTGATTTATCCATGATTGGATGTTCTTGTATTTCATGACCATAGATGGCAAAGAAACGTGTAGAGATAGTTAGGTGTAATCGATGATTTTCATATTCATCAATTTGAACACCCTCGCGAAAAGAAGACATGGGTGTCTGTGGATAGACTTCCCAATTCGATGGTACATCCAGACCAGGTAATGGAAGTTTATTGAGTGCGATGTAGCTAAAATTTTGTTGCAGTTCTTCAAGGTCAACAGCGTCTTGCTGAAGTGGTTGTTTGAAGCCAATACTTATATATGTTCCAGGACTGGTATGTGTATAAATTGTTGGCGTAAGCTGCTGAAACGAACCTTCAGAAATATTAAGCTCAATTTTGTTTCCATGAGCATTGAGCCATGGAATAATCTTATTTTCTAAATCATTTGCTACAGTCGACGACATGCTTTATCCTTAGAAAATGGGTGAATGAATGAGTTGAGAGAACACAATAATGTTGATCGACGTTTATCTTGCAATACGTGCTTGCAAATGAGAACAGAAACAGCAGCATACCTGCATTACCTAGAAGAAAGGTACGCTGTACCGAAACTATTAATATGTTTTAACGCGTTGTGATATTTATCCGTTAAAACTGGTACAGTCAAAGTCCCTAATAACCACAGATATTTTAGGGGTTTCTGAAATTTCATTAATAACTGCATCATCTTCTTAAAACACTACAGTTTTTTACATTTTTGAGTAGGAAAATGTTTTCTGCGTCGAATAGTAAAAGAATCACTTTTCTATCTTCAAAATTGGCTGAGTAATTACCGGTGCAAAGTAAGAAATTGAATTTGTTGTTATTAAGAGCGCTGTTGCTAGTAACAACATACAAGCGAAAAAATGTTTCTAATAATAGCAGCCCATGTAAAATGCATAGAAGGAAAACGTTGTTTAGTAAATGTGATTTTTTTATATTTCAACATCAAAATTTCTTTTTCCTTCCGCTACCAAAAATGTTCCTTGGCCGATTCTGCATTAATATCCAGCGGTTCAGCTCAATCGATAGTTTAGCACCCTGTATAGGTAAATCAGGTAGATTTAGCATATTTGTGGACCCTAGATCTCAGTTTCGATGCATCGGCTTAACGTAAAACTTACTGTACATGCTATTGGAGTCTAAAGAAAAATTTCCGCCCGAAAATTTTTGTGATCGGATTTTGTTAAAAAAAATGGTATTTGCTTGTTAGCATTCTGTAGTATTTATTGGCTGATGCAAGTGATATATCATCTTTTAAAGTGTAGTAAAGCTGTAGGTTGAACTTCATCGACAAATTTCAAGTTTCATCGAAAAAAATGTATCCATTACCGAGATAACAGCTGGAGAATTTACATGAGAATTGCTGCAGTATAAACAAAACTAGCCATGCTACATCTCTGTAGTCGATACATATTTTTTGGTGAAAGTTGAAATCTATCGATGAAATTCCACTTACTTTTATATTAACTTTATCTTCTAATTTTGATTTTATTTGTTTTCGTTTAAATATAATTAAAAAATTTATTTAACTTGAAATTAAAACCTTTTTTTTATTTATGAACAGGAATTTTGTTAAAAAAACTTAAGTTAGAATCAACTTTTAATAATAATTGTTATACAAAAAGAAGAATAATAAAAAAATACAATATTTAAGATGACGTTTCATATTGCACGTAATAAATACTTAATTTATGTTTTGTACGATTCGTAATAAAATTCATTCAAACAATTATAGCAGAGTCAAAACCGTTTGATGGAGATCCTTAAGTAAGCTGAACTCTAGGTTATGGCATGTCGAATCACATCCTCATGTTTATTTTCTTTCAATACAATTGGCATTGTTGTCTCTTATTTTTGTATTTAGTTTTCATCAACATAAATCGCTGCTAGACGAACATTATTTATAGATCCTGTATCGTTAACTTGTTTCAGAGTATAAAACAGGAAAAACATCATGCTTTCATAACTGTAGTACTGCTCGAATGAAGAATTCCTCATTCATTTTTATCTTTTTCTTTAACTTGATTTAAATAAAGACAAAACAAACTTTTAAGTAGGGATTACATTATGTTACTGAATGATTCAATATCACTAATATTGTCGTTCGCGACCTGTAAACAAAAATCAAAATGAATTATGAGTACTTTTCAAATGAATAGATGAATGGTATTTATCGATGCACGGTTGCATTATTTTGAGCTCGAATCATTAGTTATCTCATTAATTTTGTATTCAAAGATTAAATGACAGATACTCAATAATAAAATCATACATTGACGTGTATGCAAAACAACACGAGGATTATTCAAGGGCAACGATCATGTACATTACTCCAATAGGAACTGAAACAAAAAACAGAAGAAGAAAATAGTCCCGGATGACAAGCTATGAACATTCTGATATATTCACTAGTTAACGATGAATTCAAAGGTATCATCTCCGAACAGTTATCTCATATTAAAGTAAATTCAAGGATGAAAGTTGCATTCTAGTACAAAATAAAATAATTGATAAAAAGTATGATTCATCAAAGAAAAAGGATTGACACGGAGATTTTTCAGTTTTAAAAAATGAATTAACAAATTTCTAGAAGTAGCTAAGCCAACATTTTACTATCCAACATTTATAGATATTTAATATCTAAGTTTGTTTTTGTTTAATTGATTCACTTTCAAAGAGAAAGTTTAAAAATGAATGCCAGCATGTGAAAGAAAAGGAAAAATCAATCATGAAAACAATATAATTCACAATACAAAGATTTTTAATATTCAAAAGGAACTAATGTTGTTTTTTCGTAAATTAAAGGTCTCGTTAACTTCACACAATAAAGAAATAATCCATTCATAAAATCTTAATAGCGATATACAGCATATAACAATAATTTTATTTAATTTGGAACGTTTTCAAAAACAAACTAATACTTACTAATAGCAAACAAAAAATACATTTTGAGCGGCTTGAAACATACTGGGCTATTTCGTAGAATCACGTAAGACAATTTTTAAAGGTGTAATTCTAAATTCACAGAAGTGGAAATGAACTCGTATAAAAATATTCTAAAAAAGAAATACTCAATGGACCCAAATCGAAATGATTACATAGTAAGAAACTTAGCAAATTGAAATCAAAAGGACTGAGCTGTGTCAGAAGACGATTGAAATTTGGAAGATGCAAAAGATTAGAAACAAATACACTCTTGAGGATACATAAAGAATACATGCATTAATATACACAGAGAAAAGATATCATTTTATAAGAAAACGATTAAAGAATTCCGATAAGCTCAACATTCATGGTAAAACAATGAGAATATCCGAAAGAATCATAACAAAAACCTAATTTAGAAATAAAAATACTCTCAAAGATCTTTAGAACACAACCAGAGATAACGAGTATTTTGGAGATTGTACACTATAAAAGTTAGAATGATGCTGCACGGTCTTTAACAAAAATGAAAGTAATTTGTCTTGAAGAATCTTAAGGAAAAGTTAAGAAACATCTAAGAAAAATAAAACATAAAGGAGTGTTCAAAATTTTAAAGTTAGGATCTATAATTTATTTGAAACGTTCAAAACACCACGACAAATTTATTTACTTTGAAAATTTGAGGACAGGAACAATATAAGAAGGAATTCATTCACTGAATCCTGAAGTCGTCTATAAGTTTCTTTGAAAAATATAAATACAACAAAAATATTTAGTGTAATAGTCATTCAACTTATAATATTAACTCTAATGGCCACATGCAAGCAACATTAGTGATCTAGATACATGTAACTATGATTATCGGTAAAATAAATATTGAATACAATGTTCTTTTTGAGTATAGTAAAACTATTCCAAAATTTGCACCAGAACGAATCTTGTTTTATGCTCTATTTCAATTAATGCCATAGATTGTAGAGCTAAAAGCTTGTGAGATGGAAATTCGAATTTGATGAAATCCACCTTTGACAATTCTTCAAA
>CAJNYU010004241.1:0-39491 GCA_905331475.1 Rotaria socialis | reverse complement strand
TCCACATTTATTTTTCATTATCTTCTATTTTTGTGTACTCAAAAAACAAATTTTTCTCAGAATTATTCACAACATATATAAATCGACTCAGTTTTTAACGCTGATTCCGAATCTGATATTAGTTTTGAACTAAATCGTAGCTTTTTAACGAAACATCGCCTGAAAAACGTCTAAAAATGCACAAAAACTGCATCCAGAAACCAAATTGCCTAGTTTCTCATGATAATTTTGGTGTTCAGACATTCTAGAATGACTCATATGTCCCATTACACATAACTCTCGGATGAAATCCGAAGTTTCCATATTTATTTTACAAGAATTTCGTATTATTTCTTTTTCTTCTATGCTTATTCTCATAAAACCTATGCACAACATAGGTATTTGATAAATTTCGAAAATTGGTGAACATTTAAAAAAGTTTATTTTCAAGATGCACTTTGACCTCATTGTACATAATATAGTACTGATTCAAAATTTAAGATCAACATATTTTTTATTTTTCACTTTGATAAGAAGCATTTCATACATGCTCCACTAGTTTTTTAAATAAGCAACGAAATTCTCTATAGAATGCACTTCACATCGATTTTTCATAGATGAATCATGATGAAAAGATATCTAATGAGCCAATCAATTGATAATTTTCAGATCTTAGAAAACGATTTAATAATTCTATTTTTTTTAAGTACTTTTTTTTAAGAATACGAAGTTCTGAATGAAATAACCATTGTCGTATTTCCTGCAGCCTATCTTCTATGACGTTATTGGAATATCAAAAAACGGAAGCATCTGGTTATTTTTCTCGTATTCAAAAATTGTTTGAAAAAGCGAGGAAAAATTTCGGCTTCTACAAAGTCAAACCTGACAAATCTAACATGCGTAGAGCCTTCTAGGACTTGAAACGATAGTGTATCTAGTTTTTGAAAAATCTTCCTCCTAGAGTCATCTATACATTTTCGATAGATAAATACAATACAATACAGTTGATAGTGAACTTCATTGGTTATGTCAACCACTAATTGAAATATAAGTTTAACATTTGGTGATGATTTGTGATATTGTATCTTTTGTGTTTGAATCGAAAAATAAAAATAAAGATTTTGTTTAAGAGTTTGACAATCTTCTAATTATTTCTTCTTATGATGGAAATTGATGACCTTTATTGTTAGTGAATAACTTATAATAGTTATAAAAACAAGTCTTGTTATCAATTATTTGAAAAATGTTTTTTGGTAGAAAAAGAATTAAAATTTGATCTAGATGTTAAAATATTTATTTGGTCGTCGTTCGTCTTACTTGAATACAGAAACAATCGATAAAGTTCAATCATTATGTCGTTCGATTGAAGATGAAATCGATCGGAGTAATCTTCATCGAGAAATTGTTCAATTGTTTGATCGTTTATTAAAATCTCATTCAAATAAATCTCCTCGTAGTATTCTTCAAGAACACATGAATTTTTCAATAAATAAAGGTTTATCTCAAACTCATTCTCAAGGTGTCTTTCTTGATTATGGTCAAATAAATAAAGCTGGACAATTAGTTGCTATATATCCCGGAACAATATATCGTCGTCACATTGATCCTCTTCTTTTACCATCAATACGAAACAGATTTTTACTTGCACGTAAAGATGCTCTAATTATTGATGGACGTGATCGAGGATTGTCACGTTCAATTTATCTTTCATGCCATGCTCGATATCCTTCGTATGATAAAACATGGCTTTCACAAGATGTTTTTTTACATAAAAATCCTTTAACACTTGGACATTATATAAATCATTTTCCATCCGATGGATTACCAAATGTAACCTATCATGAGTTTGATTTTAATTTTAATGACAATGCATATGATTTATATCGTTTTGTACCAAATGTTAGATATACAGATACAGATATGGGTGATAACGATAAAGGAATGCCATCGGTTGTACTTATTTCTCTAAGACCGATTAAACAAGGTGAAGAGCTTTTTTCATGTTATTTAAATATTATTCAAGGAAATGAAAAATCTTAGCAAAGACAGATAAACAGTTTTTAGGCAAATTTTTTCCTGTTTTTCTTGTTTTTAGATCTAAAACATAACTCTTTAGAGTGTTTTAATTAGTTAAATCTGGAGTGAACTATGAATGTGTTCATTGACAGGATTAGTATTCATGATTAAAAGAAAATTATACAAAAGAAATTCGAATATAAATCTTCAAGAAGATACCTGATTCTTATCAATTGCATGAATCATTTTGGTTACTATTTATTCGTGAGTTACTCAAAGCTAGTAAACATACAATTTCAATTGGATATAAATGAGATTAATTCAAAAGAATAAAGTATATGGCTTTATTTTATTCTTATCATTTTACAATGTTCTAAACATTTTATTTCGTTTCTATCGAGAGATTCATTTATTTCAATAGAAGAAAAATGTTTTATAGCTGATAAATTCAAATCAAAATATGTAGAACTTCGGAATGCACACGATTTTTATTGTTAAAGAGATTCCTAATATAATTAAATTTATTAAAGATAAGTATTTGTAATATATCTAAGTCATTGAGCAAATAAATCGCTAAGTATGAGGACAATTATGATTGATAATTACATTTTTTTTGTCAGAATAGTTGCAAGTATCAGTGCTTTAAAAAGAGAAAATTTAAAAGCTAAACTATTCGTTCTTTTTTAAACATTCTTTTGAATGTAGATATGTAACAAAAAGAATCACATTCATCATATCTAATCTTGAAGGAAATAAATAAAACTTTCTGAAAATAGACTTTCAAATTTGAGAATACGCTCTTTTTTTTATAGAATTTATTCAAGTATTAATATTCGATGAAAGATAAATTATCAGAGATATTTATTAAGAAAACAGTCCGCTCGAGAAATTTTTTACTATTTAGCTTCTCATAAGGTACACTAGATAATATTTTATTTCAATCGGAGAATTTCTAATAGTTACAACTTTCATGTCAAAGTATTATGCTTTACGTAAGCTGATACTAAGGGCCATGAAACCACGATTTTGAAACTTCTCCTTTTGGAATTCTCGAAAATTTATTTTGAAAAAAATCCGTATTTTCTTTATCGAAATTTCTTCCGTAACAGTATTATATTCTTTCAAAAATTGATAGGTTTGGCCTATATGTTATTTGAAATCATTACTTGATAGAATTCGATAAACGATAAAACTGTTAGTGGGATGATCAAAACAGCTGCAGATTATAATCGTTTTTAACAAACACAATCAAGTTAGTTGTCTTGGTGAAGTATGTCCAGATTTTTGAAAAAGTAAAGTAAATTAAAGAAATTTTCATCAACATCATAACGGTATCGTAGTGGGCATCAAAGGTTCTCAAAAGAACTGGAAATTCTTGTAATATTGATAAGTACAGAAATGCGACAAGTTGAGAAGCTTCTAAAATATTCTACTTTGAAAGCATGAACACTACTGATCAATCGTTCATTAGTGAACAAATAAGTTAAGTTGTAACAACACAATTCATTAATATCCTCAAAAGCTACGTATTATAGGGTCATATTCATAAACCAATCATGCAGGTAAATATCTACATTTGTTGAATTGATCAAAGTATCGTGATAAAACTGGCAAAGTAACAACAGAATGAAAATAAAATAGAATATGATTAAGTAAACTACTGTAGCATGAGATCTTGTACACAGTCCAACTGAAGCTTTCATCACTTTGTAATAGGAAATCGTGTCATCCAGTGGAATTAGAGAATACAGAAGAAGATTGCAAAAAGTAAATGTTATTTTAGTAAAAAAAACATCAATATCAGCATGATTAAAATGTAATTCAATGTAATTAAGGTTGACGAGCTTTTCTTCTCGTGTTTGATTCATGAATGATTGAACAGAAATCGCACGAAAATTTGACCGTTCTAGGCTATGATATGCGTAAGATCAACATTGAATCGAGTCGAAATAAGATCTTGAAGACCATATGATAAACTCAAATTCTTTTTTCTTTTTTATATAAAGAACTAAGAATTGACATTTCTAATTCAATGAATCTTACTCGACTAGAATATTTCGTAGGATTACTAGTATGAAAAGTAAGTTTAAATGGAATATTGGTCCATCCATTTTGTTCGTGACCTTGAAAGATCGACCAATCTTGAGTTACATTATCAATAATTGGTTTTGATTTTCTAGTTTGCGTTATGAATCTATGAAATACAGTGTAATTAGCAAATATATTTTCCATTTAGCTTATATATGCACACATAAAAATATTTAGACATAAAATTTGCCTAGAAGACTCAGTCCATTCGATGCTAATGTCTGCAACCATTGTAACATCAACTAAATATTAAATATCTGATAAGTCATAATATAGTAATTGGCAAACGTCTCGCTTGAACTGATGCCTAGTGTGATTCAAATTTTAGTGTTTATATGTAATTCACAAGTAAATTCTTGTTCAACATTGTTTACTGTTCAATGAAGATCAGATCAACTATTTTTATTTCTTGAAGTGACGCTGAGTAATGATTACTAATGGCCGATTGAGCAAAATTTGCTATTCATGAGAAAACCGCAGTTAAAAAATACGAAAATATTTCCATACGACACCGTATGTCGATGACAGAAGAAACTTCGAATAGGTCTCGTTTTAATAGAATACTAGTTATACCATACATCTTTATATTAAGTCAATATTCGTGTATATTTAAATATTTTTAAATAAATATTTATCTTTTTACGAACTTTTTAACTAATGAAAATGAAAAAGAAAGTATACCATTCTGAATATTAATATTTAGTTCAAACCTTGAGTTTGCCTTTGGAATGCATTCTTGTTCTAGTAAAGTCTTAAGGTTACTTGAAAAAGTAAAATAATTCAATTTAACGAACATAACTACTGATCAAATTTCAAGCTATGCCATAAATTTTCATCAATTAAAATCGCTTCAAACATACGCAAATAGTCATTTGAGCTATAGAAAATATCGATTCAAATGTAATCAATTATAGAATAGAAATCGTTAATTTATGTTGACATTGATTTATAGAAATCAATTCTATTTTTATGCACCTAACTGAACCTACCGAGCACAGTAAATTTACGTGATTATTTTAGTAAGATTTAAATAAAAGATAATTCTTATAAAAAAATTCTTTTTGAGAGAAAAAGTTCGTTTAATTACTTCATTTTTCGATACATTATTTTCTCTTTCTCTTTCCAGCAAAAACTATAAAGCTAAATAGAAAAGCATTTACTACATATGACAACACATGAAATTTTCTTGTGACATTTCTATCGTACATCATTATATATATATATATATATTAATAAGATATCAAAATTAAATCAATCTCACAATAAACCAAAGAGTTAGCAAACTTGAAGTAATCCTATAATATTTCAAAAATGTCATAGAACACATTACATTTTTTTGCTTACTTATGCATGATAATGGACGCTATAAAACACAAAGAAATAATTATTAATATTAAACAGATTTACAATGGAGACTAACCTGATACGGCCGATGAACACAAATTATTTTCTTTTAATCGAAAGAGTTGAATACGATTATTGCTTAGATCAGCGACGTAAAGATTGCCATTACTATCAAACGTGAATTCAACCGGTTGATTTAATTGGCCAGTCCCATTGCCTTTGCCTATGATGAATTATGACAATATTTAGTACATTATTGAGAATCATATCTATTCATAAAAATATTATTTCAAGAGTCAAGATCTATATTTTTCATTGAATATTTAGTTTTTTTTTGAATTTAACTAAAAGCTGTACTATACTACCGAGACAAGCGTTCATATCATTTATATAGCTATGCGTTTGCAATTGAATTTATTTACATACGACCTATGCCAGCAATAACATCTCCCTTGATTGCATTGAGTAACCAACGTACTATTCGATGATTCTATGTATCCACCACATAAATCACATTTGTTAATTCCTACACAAAAACATTAATAGGATTCTGTAAAGAAGTAGAATCATTTCCAGCTATTCCATTTTTTGAACCAGCTACAGTTATACCTTGTTGTGCATTTTTAGACCATTTTTTGTATACGACTATTTGCTGAATCTACTACATAGATATCGTCACCTGTTCGAGTGACATAGAGATCTTGTGGAAAAGAAAGAAGCTCAGCCGTTGATCCAGATTGATCTATTTTACCAGCAACTGTTGTGGTTTCATTGGTTTGAGATGACCATTTGATTATTCGACTTCGTAGCGTATCCGATATGTAAACATTTTTAGCTTTATCGACTGCTAAACCTACACAATCATTGCATTGGTCACCGATTTGTACATCTTTAGATGCTCCCAATCTCCATTCTTCAATACGACTTTCAACAGATAGTGTTACATAGATAGTTGGTTGATTATTATCATCATCGACATAGATGCGAAGAAGCAAAAACAAATTGTTGGCTACAGCAATATCATTCAGCTAATTCATTTAATAAAAAATTTTGAATTCGTCCGTTTCTATGGATGGTCAGCGATAAATAACGAATTTGATGGTTTATGAGGAGAGATATCAGTAGGTTCATGGAGTTCTTTTGAAGAATTGCCAGCTATACCGGTTCCTATTGCTGTAATGGCTCTCATATCCCATTTTGCGCATGGACTTATTTCGATTGATGTTATTTTGTCAGGCAAATGTAACATAATAACTTCACTTAAGAGAAACTCAAATTTTTACATTGTGACTAATTATTTCAAAATATTTGACTTGCCAATGTAATTGAGAAAAAACTTCATAATTTTAGATGTCATATTTCACTTGTGATGAAGCAAAAAATAATTGCAAAGTATTTGAATTAGAAGAATACAAAAGATAAGTGGTGAGCAAAAGTATATGACACTGATAAGAAATGTTTGATTTATTTCTATGCAATTTATAAATGCTTCAATATCAATATTTTTTCAGGATTTTGTATTGTTCGACTATTTGTTATTAAAAAACTAGTCATGTTATTCTTGGAATCTTAAATTAAGATCGAGCGAGAAAAGAAATTAATAATAATTTACAATTAAGATATCTTAACGAAAACTTGATTCAAACTTATTGATGGTCCCGCACTTCTTTAGTTCAACTTTCTAAAGTGCGCAAATCGAAATCATAAACGAATGCTTGTAATTGTAGCGAACATCTTCAAAATGAAGATTCCATGCTGATTATCAAACATTGGTAACACTTCGAACTTATGATTTATTGTTTATTTGGGTTAGCCATTAATGATCGATTACACATTAATGTTGACTCTTCAAAACAATAGAAGCAAATAAATTTTATTCACAATTTTGAAAAATATATGACTACCATTTGACATACGTATGAGTGATTTTTGTTAGTAGGGTTCTCCAGTGCATTAAAATGGGACATTGTGAAAGTGAGTAAACGAGTTTGGTTTTTTCATGGAAATTAGTGAACAATAAAATGTTATAACTTTGCTTAAAATAGGCGAATATTCTTCATAATCGATGTGTCATTCTGTCGATTCCCGTGCTGCGTTTCTGTACCCTCAAGTTAGTTAGATCCAATGTATAGAATAATTATATCGATTCACTGCTGAAAGAATATACTATGATCAAAAGCTTGATCGAAATTTAACTATAAAATGCATATTGTTTTTCTTTTGGTTCACATGGTCTGTTTGTGTTCTGTAGTCTTTGATTCTTAGGTAATTTTTCAAAATCTTTGTGACACACATTGTTTATCGCTTTTTCAGTGACAAAGATAAATACGAGTTAGGCAAGACGAGTAAATATTATGAAATTATGATCTTGAATAAAAACAATAGCTCGATCAAAGGACGTACTTTACTTATTTCACATGACTGATAAAAGTGACTGTGTAACTAATTTTGTCAACATTAATAAACGTTTATGGAATGATAAAGTTTACTATCATGTTATATCACCTATGTACGATGTTCCTGGCTTTCTTGCTGGTGCCGATTCATTAAATCATATTGAAAGTGATTTATTGGGTAAAATACAAGGTCAACGTATTCTTCATTTACAATGTCATTTTGGACTTGATTCACTTTCACTGGCTCGACGTGGTGCAAAACATGTCACTGGCATTGATCTATCTGACAAGGCTATTGAAAAAGCTCAAGAACTAGCTGAAACTACGAATCTTACCACATCAACAAGATTTATCTGTTGTAATATCTATGATTTACAAAAATATTTGTCATGTGATCCAGATCAATTATTTGATATTGTTTTCACTTCATACGGTGTTACTGGTTGGTTACCTAATATTAATGAATGGGCCTCTTTAATTTCTCAATATTTGAAACCGAATGGTAATTTTATTATAGCCGAGTTTCATCCGGTTCTATCGATGTTTAATGATGATTTTACCCTTCTGACAGAATCATATTTTAATCAGAAAGCCATCGTATCGCAATGTAGTGGAAGTTATGCTGATCGTAGCGCTCCTATTTCGAATTCAAGTGTTGAATGGAATCATAGTCTTAGTGACATTGTTCAAGCACTTATTGATCATGGACTTCGAATTAATATTCTACGGGAGTTCGATTATTCACCATACGACTGCTTTCTGAATAGTGTTAAGACACATGATGGATTTTATCAAATCAAAGGTTTGGAAAAGAAAATACCTATGGTTTATGCTTTGAAAGCAACAAAAAATGTCGAAGATAAACAGTTTTGACATCTTTTTTTACCTTATTTGGAAGCAGAGGGAAATATGACATTGTAGAATCACCTTTATTTTTGTCAATGCTGAGACAAGAAATAAAATTAAAGCTAGTGATTGAGAAAGTTATATTTTATGTAAAATATTTATATCGACATATTTCTTTAATTGAAGAAAAAACGATATTCTCTGTTACATCTTCTACAAAATACTATTCAATTATGTTCATTATCCTGTAGTATGAACAACACAGAACACAAAATGATGAAAATGACGATATCACTACATACATTTCTGATTCATTTCAAAGCTTTTTTCAAATGAGGTCTCGAAGTTCAAGGAAATATTTTCTGATGTAGAAACAAAAGATTTTTCGAATAATAATGAAATTGTGAAAAAGATTCTCTTTGATTTCACAAGAAATGAACGGTTGAATCCTCGTGTTTTACTTATTTATCAAAGAAAGTGAAAGATATATCTATTAATTCAATATATATATATATATATATATGCGCAGAAAGGACATGTTAACTAGGAATGTACAGCTCACGATTTAATAGGTTCTCATCAACATGAGCGTTTTTCTGACGATAAAAAGAGCTCGTAACAAGGAAAGAAGTAATTGAAAATTATTGGTCATATTTGTACATCATTGATCATAAGCAGTGGGTCAACTCTTTATTTGACTACATTAAGTTACGTATCAGGTGTCCCAGAAATAACCGACCAAAAAGAAAATTGAATATCTCCATTACAGCTCGAGCAAACGCGCTGATTTATTTTATCAGTGATAGAGGCATGTACCAAGTTTATATCCATAAAGACATGTCTAGGAAGACGCTTTGTTAAGTAACACTACTGACCTCAACAAGAAAAATTTCACTTTTTCACAGATAGAAAAAAGTCTAGTATACTTAGTAAAGGAACTCTCTAGGCATGTCTTTATGAATACAAAGCTTGAACGTGACTCTATCGTTGATAAAAGAATCAACTCGTTAGCTCGAGCCGTAGCAGAGATATTCAATTTTCTTTTTGGTCGGTTATTTCTGGGACACCCGATAAACAAGTGCTTTTAATGATTACTGAATAATAGTGATCATATAGAGGACAACATCTGTTCATTCCAAATCCTAAAATAACACTATCTTGTACAATCCCACAATAAGCAACAGAAAATGCAACACTATCGAAGAATACGAGTTGAGAATCTCCATCCATCGAGCTATCTAATGTGAAGGTTGTGATCCTTGACTATTGCCGAGACAAAAGGTAGCGTAGCTAGGGTCATATGAAAGAAAACCGTAGACGTTCCAAAGATTGCTCTAATCATATTATACTTTGTTTTTATGATAGACGAGAAAATTTTTCTGACATCTGATTAGTAGGTCAATAGATATAATCGATTAGTAAGTTAAATACTATTCAAAACCTTGAAATCTAAAAGATTCTCTACGAAAATTTTATTTTAAACAATAACAACATACTGTTGCCATCATACAACATACAAATTTTCTAGAAATAATAGTTATAATTGGATATTTCTTCGAAACTAAAGCTGGATACTATTGAAGATAATGCATAATCACTCATGAACGTTTCTCTCATCGGAAGTGTCTCGAATTCACGAAGTTTGGCGGCAGCGCTGATAATGTCAGGAATCGATAAGAAAATTCTTTTCTAAAATCGATTGAATTCAAGAGAGCATGAGCGATTTTTTACATACTCACTAAATATTGTGGTTGACAATGGCATATTTTCTCTATTTACTTGAAAAGAAGTAGAAGACATGTATTGTACGTACGTATATATATATATATTAATATTCTGTATCAATGAGAAAAACAGAAGAGATATATAATAGAAAATTACATCTATTCATTTTTCGACAGTCATATAAAGTATTGTATCTATTGTTAAACCAGATCGCTCTCTCATTTGAGAAAAAATGCAATTTCATATTCACGTTCATTCACACAACTTCAAATTTCTCTCATATCTAATGAAATATCTTACGATTTTTGCATACCTACTACTTGCGATTGCCTTGACTAGTGGTGAAATGTTATCCAATGTGGGCAGCATTACACGAAGATGAAAAGAATCTTAATTGAAGATGGTTTAATATTTGAATTGAAACGTAATCAGAATGCTCTTTTTGTGTACTCAAAAAAAAAAGAGTACACTATAGAATCGGTCAGTGTGTCCGGCCGTCCGTTTATTCGATAACTCTTCACAATTACATTCGATTGNGGATTTTTCAAAAAAACAATTTTCTCAGAATTACTCACAACATATATAAATCGACTCAGTTTTTAACGCTGATTCTAAATCTGATATTAGTTTTGACCTAAACCGTAGCTTTCTAACGAAACATCGCCTGAAAAACGTCTCAAAATTCACAAAAACTCCATCCAGAAATCAAATTGTCTAGTTTCTCATGATAATTTTCGTGTTCAGGCATTCTAGAATGGCTCATATGTCGCATGCACTTTTTGCAGTACACATAGCTCTCGGATGAAATCCGAAGTTTCCACATTTATTTATGTATAATCATCGAAGTTCGATGATCGAACCAATGGTCAATGTAAGAATCACAGTTTTCAATCATATACTTATATACAGTACCTGAATAGTAGCATACTAACTATAATCCATACATTTGCCTGATAATCGTCAATGTATCGAATGTAATTTTTTAAAATTTTCAATTGAAGTAAATCGGTAAATTATCATTCTATTACAGTATTTTCTAGCGATATTATCGTGAACGTTTTAACCAGTTAAAGTAGCGAGAATCTACTGTAATAAATCAGAAAACAAGTAAAAAATAAAATCTTTAAATAAAGGAGCTCTAATAAAAAAAAACTGAATCTTAATCGCTTGCAAATTTATATGCAGATGTTTATTCTAGTTTTTTTAACAGCATCACACCATGTTTGCATGCTTATCGGATTGCATCTGTCTATCTATTACTGAATTCATACTTTTTGATGATCATGAGATAGTCATCCTTTTTTTCATCGATGTATACGATTCTAATGCGAGAAATGCGAAATCCGAAATTCGAACCAAAAAACTTCACAATATACGAGCACTGTGACTAATACCAAAATAACTGAGCTCAAACCAAGAACCAACTCTTAGTAGTTTCTTCACTCTCATCAAATAGATAAATAACATTTCTATGTTCGTCATCTGACGACATCTATGGTGCTCTTTCTGATCACGTGAATATTCGTTTTATTTTACTTTAGAATATTTTCTGTTAATTGAAATTTTCTATTTTAGAGATAAAAAATTCGAACGAGGCACTTAAAAGATGATAATGGTTGAATTAAACTCCAATAAGATGATTTTAACCTTAACATCCGTTTTTCTCCTCCTCCACAGTCCCTTCATTCACTTCACCTGTTTTCGTTGTTGGTTATTGCATCGATAGTGCGAATTCTTTTATTTATTATTCTTATTGAATCAATACAATAAAAAATCAGACTCGATCAAGTAAAATTCAATGTTGATCATAAAAAGATTCTGATTAACATTTTTATTTTAAGGGCAATGTGATGAGTTCTTCGACATCGAGTCGATATCGAGAATCAGCTGCAGTGACAGCGCCAACTAAAGTTCTTGATGCACACAGCACGTCATTTGCTGAAGAACATGCACTTGATGCTATTGCTAAAGAAGTTTGTATCTAACTGTTTGTCTTTAACTGATTGATCTTTACTTATCTGTTTACTTTTTATCAAGGCCGAACTTCGTTTGCAACATCAACGAGAACAAAACCGTGAAGCACGTCAATTACGACACAAAGAATTAGAAAAAAATGCACGAGATGTAAGATATATAGTTTTTTTCTTTATTCATCATGTTTTTGTTAAATTCCTATCTCATAAATTATATTCTTCATTTTCAAAAAAAAGGATGCATCTGGTGCGGATTCAGAATCTAACAAAGATGATCAAAAGAAACATAAGGAGGAGGAGGAGGAAGAAGAAGACGAGGAGGTGACTATTTAACTAAGATAAATAATACTTACATATAAATGTAGTTAAATTCTTTGCGATTACTCATGCTCTAGATTCTAATTCTTTATGTATGATTGCTTATAATACTAATGTATATACAAAAATATGTTATTTTATTGTTTATGATGAATTTTAGGATGATGGTGGCGATTCCACAGCAGCGCCTCTTGCTTCGTCGAGTAATATCGGTTCAAATAGGGTAAATATCTAATAGTGATTTAATTTTCATAGAAAGATTAAAATTGCTTTATATTAGTCTCGTATAATGAGTATGGATGGAGCAAATAATAATGGAATGGGAACAGCTACTAATTCTTTATTATTACAGAAATTTCTTAATGGCGATATAGATCTTCGATCAATTGAACAACGTGATTTACGAGTAGATATCTTAAGATTTATCTTTTTTCAGAAATCATTCAATTAGAAATTTTCATCTTTCGTTTTGAAGCGTCTTTTAAGTGAACTTGAATCAAAATATAAATCAGCCATGATTGCAAATTCAAGCATGTATAATGAAAAACAAGCATTACGTTATCAAGTCGATACATTCAAAGACATATTGGATGAACATTATGAAACATTAAGCCAAGCGAAAAGACAACTGAAAGAAAAATGCAAAGTACTACATTTAATTAAAATATTCATTTTTTTCCATCATGTCACCTAAAAACAATGTATAGAGATCATCAGCAATTGACTAATATTCTATCTCATCTAGATAATTAGCAGCATTCGACGTGAATCATTATAGATCAATAGATTTATGATCAATGATATTTATTTCTTAGATTTTTATCATTTAGTAGGCTTCGAAGAGTAATAGTTCAATAAATTGAACTCCTGTTCTTTAGCAATAAGTTTTACATGATCAATTAAAATAAATAACTGGTTTCAAATAAATAAAACTATTTGTAAAAGCGAAATAATGTATCAATGAGGGTAATCACTATCGCAAGGCAAATGTCTCGATAAATAATTTTTATCAGTTAGATCCAAATGAGTTTCAAATATACTGAAAGCTGCTCTTTATTTTAACTGATTACAAATGAAATACTGATTTTTGACGATATTCTTCTAAATCATTGTTGTGATTTATACTATTGTGAAAGTTTCCGAATTCATGTGTTGATACTATGATGAAATACGAATATCGAATGTAAGACACCACATTTTCACCCTCGGGTATATCTTAAGATCAAAACGAAAAAAAGTTTTTAGTCAAAATACTCAGCGTTGACTAAAGGAGTTTAATCAATATAATTGTATTCTAGTGTATTCATGACTCATGAGAATCTAAATGATGCATATTGTTCCGCTTGAAAAATGATTAGTTCGTCAGAAGACATTCTACATCAGTTCTAATGGTTAAAATCTCAAATGAAATATTTTTTTGTTTTCTTAATTACCAAAATAAAGCAAAATAATATCTATGAGAATTCCAATTCGAGAAATGTATACGTTAATGTTCAATTGTTTATGAAATATAAAGAATGGAAATTGAGCTGCTAAAGATATGAATCTATTATAATAATATCATGAAATATTTCACTTAAATTATTTCAGGATTTTGATCTTCAAAAACGTACTTTAACTGAACTTCAACACGAGCATAATCAATTGAAAGAAATTTTAGCAAATCGTGAAAAATTAATTCAAGTAATTTTATTATTACAAATGAAAGAAATTATCTTCAAAAATAATGTAATTATGAAAATTTAGGAGTCTGGCATGCAATTATTAACTGGTGATGAAATCAATCGAAATAACAGTGAAGAAAAGCTATCATCTGTTTTACCAACTGGTATTGTTTCTCATGAAACATTAACATTACTTAATTCGCTTGGTAAAGGATCCATTGACGAAAAATTAAAAAGAATTTTGAATGAAAAACGTGAACAATTTGAACAAATAGTTAAATTAAAATCTGAATTAGACGAAGAAAAAAATCGTTTACGCACACTTGAAAAACAGCTACCAAAACTAAATGATTCACATCAAAGTGTAAGTGGTGCAACAGATTATGAACAACCAAAACAATTACTAAAAGAAATAACTGATTTAAAAAATCGTTTACAACGTTTGGAAGCTGATAATGTGTCATTACAACAAGAAGTAAGTAGATTTTATAAAAGAAAAGAAAAGAAAACCCTTTTTCTTTCTATTAGAATAAGCGATATGATGCACAACTTAAAAGACATAAACAACAAACCGAAGATGCAGAGCGTATTGAAGAAGATCTAAAACAAGAACGAAGACGATTACAAAGAGAGGTAAAGTATTCTTTTTTTTGGTTTTTCTTACTCCTGAAACAAAGGAAATATCAAATATTTGCTTTCTTTTGTTAAAACAAAGAAAAGATCCTTTCATAGTGCGTTTTTTTTTGTTTTTCATTCAAACTAAGTAAAAACATATAATTAATAGTATCGTGATATAAAATCACGATATGATGATACAATATTGGAAAATCAACGTTTACAAGATCGAATTGATTCAATGGAATTCGTCAGAAGAAATTATAATTCATCATCACGACACCTTCTGAATTCATCGATGAGCGGAGGAAATACGTATTTACCTCCAATACCACCAAATCGATCTGGACGTGCACCATCTGTTTCTCGTTATACATCAGTTGAACGAGAATTGGATGCATCAATACCACTACCGTATAGATCACGTGAACCATCGGTATCTCGACGAACATCACGCGATTATTCAAGTGATCGCTGGTCAACAAGACATGATTCATCAACGATTGGCCCATATGCTGACAATGAATTAATAACGAGTAATAAGCATCGACCAGATCGTTGGTCGAATACGAATTCTCCCAAACCGAGTTCACCTAATTATAATTCTTCATCACTACCAGGTAGCGTTTACCGGCATGTGAACGAATTGCATGATTTAGTTATTGTTTTCAATATATTGGGTTTTGCGTGATTTTGACGTGAAATGATAGCACTTGTTTGTTTTTCCATGGTACATCTATTTTTATTTTGAAGCAATAGATCAAATGGATGCATACGTTGATTTATTTTTCTATTTGAACTTTCGTCGAAGAAAAAGTTTATTTTAGTGAAGTTATCATTATTTTAGCTCTTCTAATGTAAAAAATATAATGGACTTGTTTTTAATTGAATAATAGATCCATTTGCCTTGCGTGTGTACCTATAATAATCGATAAAGAGACGCATGTCTTTCATATTTTTTTAATTGTTTTAGTTTTTTAATAATGAATTAATTTTTTCTAGCTTCGCGTCGCACGTGAAGAATTAGAAAATGAACGTACACGCAGCGATGTTCTACAGCGTGAGAATGAACGTTTGCGTACATTACGGAAAAAGATTCTGCTCAATAATACTGAGGATAATCTTGCTGTATCAGCGATTGTTTCACGATCACATACAAATTCACCGTTGCCACCTGCCGTTTCTTCTTCTTCATCTTCATCTATTTCTACTTCATATGATCTTCAATTAAATCCTTCCACACAAGATTCTACTTAAATCATTTTCATGTTTTTTTTCTTAATTTTCTATTGTTCTTTTTCTCTCTCTTACATTTGTGATGTCCTATAATCTGTTTTGTTATTATTTATTTTCTGCTGGCTAGGCATGCATTCATTTTGTTTTCGTGTATCTTCCTGTTCTTTGTTTTTACTATTATTATTATTATTATTATTATTTTGTGTGAATATGTACCTTTTTCTTTTCAAGCCCAATGTTTGCGCGCGCAGAAGCCGCTTCTCGCCATGTTCATGTCGTTTTTCACTAATTTTTCCTGTTTCATTTTCTTTGTTCTAATAAGCTATACATATATAGGCATGCGTATTGAATTCAGTATTTTGAACTAAGCGAGACAAAATATAATCGAATAAATATGATCATCCGATTTATGAAAATTTTTAGACAAATCGCTTGTATTACTATTTGAATCAAGAACAACATATGTTGAAATAATATTATACACTGAATTTCAAAGCTAGTATAGAAAAAATGAATCATAATATAATAACTATTCATGGAATTCAAATTGTAAAAAGAGCTAGCAGTAGACTGTTTGGTATAGTATGTACTGTACCTGTGATAGTTTTATAGTGGAATGGTTGATTATCTGTGGACAATGATGTTACTAAATTACGTCAATAGTTGACTGGTGATTGGTAATCTAATCTCTTTTAAAATAGATTTCTATTTAAAGTAAAAATATGTTTGCAAGTGTTTAGAAGATTTCTATCTAACATCTATTTATTTTAAATGTTGAATATGTTTTTATACCAATGGTTCTCGTTTAAGTCATTTGAACCAACGTAAATCATTTTTTCTTATGAAAAATAATTAACGTAAATAATAAGTAACTTCAATTAATCAATGATATTAATTTAAAAATATCTAACGACAAACTAAATCATTACTACTAAGGCACTAAAATAAACTGTTTTTGTTCGACTGTTGTTTTAATTATTTTGTTCATTGCCACGTATAAGATCTAAAATACATTAAAATTGTGAGTTTTATTCGTTTTTGTTATTCATTGAGGAGTCTATGTAGAAAACTTGATGATTCTTTCCATAATGAACAAATTATTATTGGAAGATGCAATCAATTGTGTACAATCCATGGCATACATAAATCAAAATTCTGAGGAAAAGAAATTGTTCTCATCATAACTTTAGTCACGTGCTTCCTACAGATTCAAAGATAGAATTACTACCACTATAGATTACACATAGCCCATTGTCGTTGCGTTTTTATTTTTTGTGTTTTTTCTTACAATCTCATAGAACATGAACAATTAAAACTTTCTGAAAATTGATTTCGTCTAGTATCATTATTCATAGATGAGTAGAACGCTACCATGAAGTATTTTTTCGGAATTAATTGGATATATGAATGTGAGTGCAGTTGTAATGATACTGAAATATCATCACAATGAATAAAGTTTCATAAATCATCAATAAATAAATAAATACATCTCGTAGAAAGTGAATCCCAGTACGCCATCTAATTGGAACAGAGTACAAACTCTTTAGTCTAGTTTCGATCTATATTTCAGAAAGAATTGATCTTAGGTTGAATTCATATACTCATAGTTATTCTTCTTGAATGTTTATGAGTACATCATTTTTTGTGTCATTGTAAAGGAAATGTGCAATCTTTCTATCATCAAATATCTTTATTCTCAGTTAAAGAAATATTTCAATGTTTCATTGATATTTGTTAAAAATTGAGATGAATAATATCTGTAGTATTATCGAATGATAAGCTAAATATGATGATTATAGCTATGAAAAGGAAGCTGGACTCGATGATCATCAATGACCTACTTCATAAGATATTGATGCACCGATTATTCTACTTCATTTTTCGAATCGTTTCTCTTGTTTTATTTAAAAAATACAATAACATTTATTGTTATGTTTATTGTCGCAAACTTATTCTTTATTTTGTTCCATACAACAGCCATTTATATCATTTTTTCTCTGTTTCTCTGAAATTATTTTTATTTTTATTGAACAATGCTGTCGAAGACAAACCATATTTCACTGACGAATGCTACGCATGATCACTGACAAAAGAGTATCACCTTACTAAAGTGGAATGGCAAACTTCGTTGAACACACAGTCGATCTATACAATGTTTCTTGTAGAAGAAAAATCCTCAGCTCGTGATCACATATGTTTGACTTTATAACTAACTTACGAAACTTTCTGTGAGATTTTAACACTTGTGAGTAATTCATCATATCGCAGCTTGTATCATACTCTCACAGCTAAATACTGAACAATCATTCAAGCTTGAAACAAAAAGAAAAGATTTTCGATAATGAATTACACTGAATTTTTATCTTATCGACATTGAAAATTATTAGGTATAACCAGGAGATTCAAAACGAAACAACTATTACGAAAGAAAAATTTTTCGTTTAAACTCTGAAACAAGAATTATCCATTAGATCATCTAAATGACTCCAACATTTCTCAGAATTGTTCTATTTAAAGAATGTTGAGTAAAACAAATTACTTTTCCCATATCTTTTCGAAAGAATGAACGAGAGTAGATTGACTTCGAACTCTAAATCTCTAAAGTTACGCAACAAATCCTCGAATAAATATTCATTTGATTGACTAAATTTATTTACAATTTTGTTTTTTGGTTACAACGATTTATTTAATTATCATCATAAGTAAACAAATCTGCACAGGAAAAAAATCGGAGAAAAAAAGAGAGAGAAAGGGAAAAGCAACAACGATGGAAAAAAAGGAAAATACGGAGAATGAACGAGATTCAGGGTCATAGAAAGGTTTAGGACTCTTGACATCAGTCTTATACCCTAACGGGAACAGTTTTGATTAGAATTGGATAGAATATTACTTCGTGTCAATTTGTAGTTGAATCCGTAGTAAATTTTCTTCAGAAATTTTGCCATTGTTGGTTCTAGCTCGAGTAATTGCTTTTTGAAGAAGTGCTATCGAATATGTCTTAATTTCGGGAATATTTCCTATCTTATGCATATATTCTGTCGATGTATATATCGGTAATCCTAGTGTTGCCCTTAAGGCCTTATTTTGTATTATTTGTAAGCGGGTCCAAATCTTTTGATTTGCTGTAAGTAGAATAGGCGATCCGTTTGCAATAATTGATCGAACTAAGGATTTGTATAATATTAACATTGTGTTCAGATTAGCGTTTGGGTTCAATTTGGCCAAAAATCGAAGAAGGTTAATTCTTGATGCTACTTTGATTTCTATATGATTCACGTAGGATCTCCAGTCAAGTCTATGATCAAAAATAATGCCCAGGTATCTTGATGAAAAAGCTGGTTTTATAATAACTCCTTCAGTTTCTATTTCTAATTCATTCTTGTATTTTTTTCGTGGATGCGGACTAAAATGTAGTAGTTCGGTTTTGCTAGGTTGAATTGTTAATTTCCACGCGTTACACCAATTTTGGAATTCATTTATTGATGATTGAAGTCGGTTTTTAAGATTAGTAATGGTATTCGATGACGCCCATAATGCTGTGCCATCAGCAAATAGTTTATTTACAATTAAAATATCTTAAATATGTACCATATTTTGTGTCAAAAAATGTTCAGTAACTTTTCTATCGATAAATATTCGTTACGATCACGTATTGTTTGAAAACAGATACAATTCTGATGAATGTTTCATAATAATATGGATTAAAAATATATTTCTTCTGTTCAAGTTGACTTTCACGTGTATGAAAATAATTTGTTTTTTCTCTCTCATTTAAACAAAAACAAAAACAAAACCAAAAACAAACACAACATCTATGCAATCATCAAAAGATATTACCTGATCACTTTTGTATATTTCTTTTCTTTATTACAAATTATTTCATGACAAAAAAAAGTGTGACAATAATATATTCGTATAAAAAGAGAAAGCTATTCTTCTTCTTTTGCTTCTTTTCTTTTTTCGGCTTGGTTTAATTAGGATTTTTTTCGTCTGTTTTAGGTCACAACTAATCGCGTACACATAGATTATATAGATAGTTTCGAATCATGTGTCTATTTTGACAATAATTGGCATGAAAAATAGTGTTATCTATCTTTTCGAACGATAATTTCTTTTTTGATGAAAACGTTTTTACGGTTTTTCTCAATATGTTGCTGAATCCATACAGTTAACAAAATAAAAATCTACTTCATTCAAAAATGATTTTATCCATGTTAAAATTTTTCAATCGTTATATTATCGTATTGTATGTTCTGAGTGCGGTGATCCTGGAACGAAACGTACTGAAATTGAATAAACGGCTAAAATTTTGAAAACAAAAATATAATAAAAGATTTTCAAGGAGTCGTTCTTCAGTTAAGAAATATGAGAAACTGATATATGAAAGATTCCTAAAAATATATTATTCGGATATTATTGAAGATTAAAAGAACAAATTATTTTCTTAATCATTAACACAACAATGCCTGAATGAGAATCACAGAGATGTTTCTCAATTAATTTAGATCAAGATATCGCCATGAAATATTTCCAATTCTCTACAAATGCCTAACTAATTTCTTAATGTATCATGATTAAATTCAAGGATTTCAATGATTTTTTCTTGGCGATGACCGTTATCGCAATATGAATTTTAACAAAAGTTTTCTTTAAAGACTATTTTTTCTCTTTTAAGTTATTAACGAAGTCTATTCAAGTTAAACTATACTCATAAATAATATTTTTCAACAAGATTACCGTAAAAACTTGAACTTCTCTAGATATCCAATTCATACTAGAGTGATTTAAACGAAACAAAAGCAAGTAGTTTTCGATTTAACTACATTATTTTTCGATCATGAACATCGTACAAACTTATTTTACCTTTGTCTCATGAATCAGTAGAGAATATAGTTATCACAACAGCTATTCTTTTGTTAAATGTATGACATCGGTATAGAAGTTACCGTCTGCAGGAACCTTCTATGTCAATATAAGTCATTTTACAGACAGCATCTAAATTATATTTAACCTTATCACTTTTACACAGAGACGGCGCGAAGTAATAAAAGTATAGGGGGGTTACTTGAAAACGGGAGGTTTTTTTTCAAAAACGGGAGTTTTTTTCAAAAACGGGAGGTTTTTTTTCAAAAACGAGAGGTTTTTTCAAAAATTGAAACAAAAATTTCCAAAGTTGGAGGGGGAAACCCCCCCCCAACCCCCCCCGTTCGCGCCGTCCCTGCTTTTACAATGATATGTTACTATAAGTTCAAATTATTATTTGCTTTTTTTTGTTTTTGTAAAATACTCACAGCATTATATAATAACTTATTAACTGAATTGTATGATAATTCTCATCTGTGTTATCAAAAAAAAGATGCTTTTTACTATCTTTTATATTATTTGATAATTTAGCTAATTTATTACTGAATGATATCTGGATGAACTACCGTGGTTATCTCTGAATGTTAGTCAACGAGCAATCTGTATCCTATCAGTTATTGCACTGTTGATATGTCCTATTACATTCCTTCACGATTCGTCATTCTGTTCCATACCCAGGTGCCCTGCAGTGGGTTACGGTATTTAATCATGTGTAAGATAGCATTCATGTTATTTAATGACAAATCCAAAAAAGTATTATTATATCTTTTAGACGTTTTCATATCTATTTTTTATCACAATATATTCATCAATTATGTTTAGTACAGTAAAAATTAGAGAAATACAAGGCAATACACTTTTATTCAAATATAAAATTCAGTTTTAGCACATGTTCAAGCTGAAAATATAAATGATATATATTTTCTAGAATGGATAAATCTACTTTTTTTACACGTCGTAGAAAATAAGATTCTTTCTTTTAGTTTATTAACTGCTGTATATATTTAACAATGGGAGAGATACCATTTAAATGAAATGAATAAACCATAACAATAGAAATATTCCTGAAGTTTCTGTAATAGAATAAATTAACAAATTCAAAATATCAGCAGTTTTACATATTGGGATATCAAATCTGGAAAATGATTACCACAAATACTATATTCTTGCATATTATTAAATCTATTAAGATTTTCTAAATTAGTCGCACTATTTCACACTTAGGCTTTCCTTTCATTATGTTTTCAGCAAGAATTCAATCATATTCAATATACGAAATACTTCAACAAAGAATTCCAATGTTTAAAACAGCAATTCTACATGAAAAGGTTTTTGCAGCCTTTTACTGTTAATATTGCCCAAGTCTATGTCGATATCTCTATTCATACATAAACTGCAGTGAAGTTCACAACTCTATATGGCAAAGACTAATTCTCGTTAATCAAAAAGATATAATAATCAAGAAAAATAATACCGTTCTTTGTGCTCATGGCACAAATTAAAGTAATTGTAAAATGAAAGAATACACACAAAATATATATAGAATGGATTAAATGTAATACTTTTCTTTAACAAGCAGATTTTACTATATGCAGGCAACACACAGTTTTGCTGTCTTTAGAGACGTAAAAAATTGTAGTCTGTTGTCTGAATAATGCAGTTGTATATCCATAATTTAAATAAAAGAGTAACGATTGTTGAACGATGCTGTTAACTATAGTGCAACTATATTGGGAACTAATTTAGATAGTTCCTTTGTGAGCTTTGTATTTTTCTGTAGTCTTTTTATGGAAGAATAAGTCTCGCAATTCACGGACAAATAGTTGTCATTAGAATGAAACAACGACCAGCTTTATCAACAAATCAATTACACCATCAAATTATATATTGAAACTATTGTCAGTGTACAATTCAGCTAATCGACAAACGTACTCTTTTCGTGTATTTTTTTGGGAAAACGAAATCCTTTTGAACATTTATATATCAATATCAATAGACACAAAGACAACTTGTCAAAAAAATATCAATCTTCAAAATAAAAGTATTAACATCAGAGTAATATTTATTTAAGTTTATCATCGCACAACATGGTGAAAACATAGAACGTCTTTTGCAAAAAAATTCAAAACCTCCTACAACCTACAATATCGTCGTAATCAAAGAACTTGAACTTTTTTTTCTAGTTGCGGCTAAATTATTAATTGATAGATATTAATAAATACTCGTGCGCTTTTCATTGATACATCGCTCTTATGAACACACGTACGTGAGAGAACTATCACAACAACATCTTACCTATTTCAATTCTAAAGAATATAGCATTAGTAACAGTTTTGACGTCAGAGTAGTTAGATCGTGATTAAAAGAAGAAAGTGTAAAACAGTATGGATGTCTTGAACACGAAGTTTTTTCTTAAAATATTTTTTTTAAACACATCTATTATTAGAAATACGATTTTTGATTAAAAGTATTATCGCAATGAATAGAAATTAACGATATCTATAGCGTTTAATTCAACAGAGGTCACTATAGTCATGCTTCGGAACCTAGATGGAAAAAGGAAACTGGATGTGGATACCTTCTTTGTTTTTTGCATTAATATTAAAAAACTAGCTTATGGTTTAACTTTTGAAAATATCAGATATTTCGTGATTAGTTAAAAATGGTATATTATTTATTTAATATGCCTCTATAATGATTTCTCATCAGAATCAAAATTTTATTTACAAAAATTGTTCAAAGTTTTTTAAAAATTTTTTTCATTAAAAAAATCAATCGGATCTGATCAATGCGGAGGCCGTCTAACAATTTGTCTAGTATGCCGTCAGACCAATGAGAGAAATGCGAAAGAAAAAGAAAAATAATTCTTTGTTTGACGTATTTCTCATTTATTCTCGATTCAAAGACGCACTCAGTTACGTATATCTTGCTAAAACGAAATAACAACATTACTGAGAAAAGTTGCAAATTTTTTATTTGATTTTTTAAACTTTGTTTCAGACCATCATAACTTGTTATTTTACTAGTGCTTGTGTCTCTTATCTTCCATCTTTCCTCTTTTGTTTCCTCTTTTTTTCTTCTTCTTCCTGTCTATTAGATTAATCTAACAGAAAAAAAAAGAAATGTCAGCAGAAATCGAAATCAAAAGCAAAAAGGTAAATTTCTTTCGTTTGCAACATTTCCTAATATGCATGAATCTATTTTTATTTCAGCGAACTCATGATGAAGATGATGAATCTAATGGAGCTACTGAAACAACCACAAGCTCGAAAAAAAAGACAACGCCAGTAAAAGCTGCAACATCAACAACGAAAAACAAAACATCAAAAAATGAGGATGATGAATCTCGCGGAGATACCAACGATGAAGATTCAAATAGTGTTGATGTAAAAAAGAGAAATGGTAAACCAACTTCAACCGATGCTGGCGCTAGTGGTAAAAGTCTTTCTGTGATTTATTTTAAAAAGAAGTAGTTCTTTTTCAGGTGATCCAGATGAAAGTGGAGATTATGATGATGAAGATGAAGAAAATTCTGAAGATGATGGTATGTTATTTAATATTTGTTAAATGTAAATAATTCACTCTTTCCTAGATTTTAAAGAAGGTGAAGGTAGCGAAGGGGATAGCGATGAAGGTAAAAGAAAAATTAATTAAAAATATTTTGTCTACCTATTATTTATATAGGCGGTAGCGATGTAGGTGCCGGTGATGATGATGATGATGATGATGAGTCAAAAGATGTCGGTGATGAAGATGATGACGACGCCGAGGAAGTATCTGGAGAGTAAACAAATTGAAATCCGCATGCACACACATATATTGACTTTTTTTTTCATTTTCTTGTCAAAAGTTTTTTTTTCGTGTGCGACGTTCAACGTCTCTCCTGCTGTCTCTACTGATGTCTGACTGATGTACCATCAGCAAATCAGTTGTGTGATTGTTCGATAGATGTTCCTTTTCTTTTTTTTTCTTGCGTTTCTCTACATCATTGTTGTGTACTTTTTTTTCTCTCTGTTTCACTTTTTTCTATGTTTGTCTCTGATGCAGATGTGGTTATGCATGTTTCTCTTCGTGTATGTGTGTCGTATTCTGCGAAGGAAAAAACCTTGTGTTTATCTATCTTGTTAACAAACAACTAAGATACACGAAAGAATTGTATCAATAAAAAAAATCATTTTCTTGTACTCATGGAATTCACAGATATTATCAAGTTTGTTAAATATCGATGATTTTTATCCCAAGAATATATCTAAGTTTGCAAAAAATATTAACACTTAAGAAAATTGTTTTTCTTTTATCTTCTATCAGATTACCGATAACTATGAGAAACAAATGCATATATTTGTTCTTAAGTTTGTTTTGAAAGATTTAAGGAAAATAATCTTGATGAATATGTCGAAACATTCATTGAAATATTTCTGATGAATGAGAAACATGAAATATAAGTAGTTCTATTCATTCGGACAAGTTAGATAAATATGTCAGATATGGATACTTCAATTGGTTATGTTTGCCGCTTTTTGCACTAGTGATTGATTAGTCTCAAATCTGATCGAGTCATTTTTCAGTGAAAATGCACTTGTCTAAAGTGAAGACCTTCGAAATCTGAAGAATGAACACATTTTGATTGTAGTTACTCTTGCTATTTTGACCGTTCTCTTGTGAATACATAGTATGTCCACTATGTCTCTATTAACTTTTTTCATGCTAATATTATGTATATGTACGTTCTGTAGATGAATCAACTTGTCTGTATGTGAAAAAAAATGAAGGATATCACGAGATGTAATTGGTTTCAAACTTAATTCACAGCGATACTTGAGAATAAAACAACTTTTTTATAATGTTGAAGTGTAAAACTATTTTCACTGAAGTTAACGTCGATGAAATAGATACACCAAGACCACATAATAGACGTAACACTAATGTAAAAACAAATATTATAGAAAATGTTTACAACACATTAGTAAATTAAATGAAATATATTATTATTCCTAGTAACTAATAAGGTCCGAGTCGATTAGATGTATTCATTTTTAGCTTAGTTAGTCTCGCAAATAAGCTAATTTACAAATGAAAATCTTATCATTTTCTTTTGTTAGTTTTTGTGGAAGTCATAATAGTCAAAGAGAAAAATAAAAGAATTTGTTTGAGTATGTTCGAAGCATTTTAGGAAACATATAACGCCATAAGAGAAAATATGTGAAGCTCATATGTCTTATTTGGATCAAAGCTGACAGAATTTAATGATGAGATTTTTCTATACAGATTCTTAGCTCTACTCTCTATTCATGAGATTAAATCTAATAATAAGCTATGATCGATTTCCAGTCCAATAGAAAAATTGCTTGACTTAAGGCAAACAATATAAGTTCATCATAAGATGTCGATCAAGTGAACCGATACAGAAGTAATCATTTTATGAGTTATATACGGATAGACTATTGTTTTCTTAAAGACAAAACAAAAAGACTTTTCATCAATATAAATCAATCGGGTAGTACAGTGAAATGTTCGGTTTTTAAATGAAGTAAGTTTGACTTTGTTACATCTTAGTTTTAATATTGAATAGCATACTTCATATATTAATCGATTGAATAGTTTTAAAGCCTGGATCGTTCAATTTTAAGAAATCGCAATTCTAATAGATGACGCATAATCAATGAAATACTTTAATTTTTGCTTGTTCAAAATTTCACGATGAACTTAGGAAAAGCATTCAAAATACAAATATAGAATAGACTGCTTTACATTCTACTAAAATAAAAGTATGAGCGAAAGCATTAGAAAGAATTTCATCTTCATCTATTAAGAAAAAATATGCACTAATTTGATACCGGAAATGTTTTTCCATAAAATACAGAATTATCAAGTTTTGAAAAATCTACTTCACTATCTTTTTAAAATTTGTATTAACTAGTGGATAAAAATCTACTACTTTATTCGATACAAATCTGCCAATTAATCATCTTGAAGTTTTTATATAAAAGTTTGAAGTTGAATACACTCAGTAATACTGTTTATCAGACAAATAAATTAAATGAAGTTCTCAAGTATTTATGAAATTTTTAATTTTTGTTAATCATTGAAAAATTGCAGATTAACAGTCGGATCATTGTGAAATGAAATTCAAATTTGCAAAGTGTAGTCTACTAATATTTGATCCAAATTTTAATTTTACTAATTATGAATTATGTCATACATGTGCAGCATGATATTTGATAGTAAAAACATGACAAATGAATTCTATTGTCAATAAAAATAAAAGATGAAGATGAGCTATTACTTTTTCGACGAGTAAGAATAAGATGAAAAAATATACTTCGATGAAATTTTACTTTTTTCCCTTGAATTTGATAAAAATTGTCCTTGTTTTGATGAATGTAACAGCACATATTTATTGTAGTTTAATACATGATAAGAATCGTTTAACAGACATGAATTTTATGAAAAAATAAATAGATGTTCAATTAAATTGATTCTAATTGAAGCAAAAAGAAATCATCAGAAAGAATTCTTTTTATTTCAGTTTCGTATCTACTGTGATTTAGATTCTTTAGATATGAATAATTGATATTTTTCAGATAATTATTCATAGTCTGTTACAGAAATAAATTTTCTTTTCTTGCAGATTTTACGAAAATTTATCCAAAAAGATTTTCAAGCCTTCAAAAACTAAACAAAATTACAGCAGAAAAGAACTCATTCTATTCGCATCATCAGCTATACCAAATATTAGATAGAAAAAAAATAGAAGAAATAATTGCTGAGGCAACCATTTGTATTCTTTTATATAATACATAGATGTTATTGACTTTAGCTTATGTCGTTTATCCTGTGGCTATAGGCTTTCGAGAAGAACTAATAATACCATTTAAGATTTCATAAATGATCGGCTACATTGAAAGTCACTAATACCCATCAATTTTCATTGTGTCAATCGTATGACGCAATTAAATGTTAGAGTGAAACTATAAAATATAACAAAAAGAATTAGACATATCTGTATTATGCACCATCGATGAATGATAAAAAGAAAGAAAAAAATGATTGGAAATATTTTCACTAATATATAATTTTGTCTCTATTTACATACATTATTCTATCGTTTTTTATAAGAGATTAATGATTTCAGTAGTAAATTTTAACCAATCATGTGTGTTTAACGAGCATTGTTTTTCGTTCATCTTACTATGACTGACGTGAAACGAATGAACATGAGTTGTTGCGAATAAAATAAACAGCAAACTATTTGCCTGTCATGTCATTACATGATATATTAGGTATAATTCTGTCATAGTAAAAAGAAATATGTCGGAATTCATTATCACATAATACATGTACCATGATATTCTTGTCCGAGCAGCTAATAATTGTTTTATAAATACACCATTAAATTTTTCTTGACAATATATATAATTTACTGGGGCAAAAAATGAAATATAATTAGCTAACGAAAAACTTATCTAAATTTCATATTCAATAGAGATTATCAAAATGGACTGAAACTAATTACTAAATTCTATGCAATATAGCCATGAGACAAAATCATCTAAGTCACTTTCCATGAAATCATGATCATACAGCGTTGAGTTAATATGTCATAAGCATGATTCATATTCGATGCCTTTTTTATTATAAGAAATGACGATGTGTTTTTCCTGCTTTACAATAAAGATAATTACGAGAAAATCGTTCTTTTTATTAGATAGAAACAAGAATAATAATCTACAGTGATTAAGATTTGTCTAGTCTTTTTTTTCTGTCAAATCGACAAGGTTGAAATATTTGATTATTGACGCTGTAACTGTTTATCTAGGAAAGACATGTTTACTATTTTTAGCAATATATAAATATGTAAGCATTCAAGCGAGAAAAATAAGCGAGAAAATTTTTTATGTACGAATAGAAGAACTAAATTGAGTTGAGCTGATTGACCTCACTGGTCTTTTTTCAGTGATGGTATCGGTCGTCAACAAACATATGCACATTCAATCCGAACGATAGATATCATAAATCACATATATATTGCATTATTTTTTCTTTCTTATTCGCCTTGATCTCGACTTTTTTGCAATGTTATTTATTGGCACAATTAACATTGTATCCATCTGTTCCCTTGGTGTATATGGAAGACAATAATTCGATATCAAACAGACCAAAGGTCGACATCTTCATTTTTCTGTTGTCGTGAGCTTAATACAGTTTCTTTCTTTTTTTTGGTTCGCATTTGTTATAAAGACGCATATATGTATGTATGTATGTATGTATGATGAAGGCCAGTTTATCTTTCATTTTTGAATAATAAAAGGAAATGGAGCTAAACGTCCGGCTTTGCTCCGTTCATTATCTGGTCGGCTGAATACTTTTGTTGTGATATAGTTATTCTCCTCTACTTATTTCTAATATGAAATGATCCGCCTCCATATTCTAAGTAACAAGCACCGAGTTCATTCTTATTGCTTCTCTTCTTATGTCGGAAGCACCATTTAGTCAGGTTTTTTTCTTCTTCTCTCTCTTTCTCTTCTGTTACACAAGGTCTTTTAGTATTCAGGTTCAGTTTAAGAACGGCTCAATGTTGCGCGACTAATATGAAGGCCGTATGTGTGTTTCTGAAAAAATTTATTACCGTACTAACTCTTGCTTTTTCTTTCAGGAGTCTTTTAATGTATAGGAAAAGAATGCGTCACTTCTGATTTATTTTAGCGTCTTTTTCTATCATTGCTGCCGGCATATTGTCGACATGAGTAGCAATTATGAACACTAGATGAATGTGTTTTATATATGTGTAGAGAAGATGATGAGAGTATAGCTATATATTGAACTGTCTCTAGCTTGTCGTCACTGTCGATTACTCTGACTATATAGCCTTTTGTTCTTATATTTCTTTTCTTTCTCTTATTCATTGATGACAAGAGAAACCGGAAAGAACAAACACAAAATAGAATAGTATCACCACTTGCTCTTCATTTATCATGAACGCATAATCAATTTTTTTGCATGAGATACTTCTTTTTTCTTTGTTGTATATTTTCTAGAATATGTCACGAACAGATAATTGGGTTAAATTGTATCGATGGTGGCAAGAACGTTTGAAACCTCATTTGCATTCATCTTCATCGAGCCTAACTGAACATGATCATCAAAAACGAAGTTCTTTATTACATCGTCGTTCGTCACTAATATCATTTCGTTCTTCAAATAAGTCTGTTGTAACAAATACTAAAAAGCGCGCTTCATTTGGCGGTGTTGAAAACGACCAACTGATGGCTAATACTATTAGTAGTGGTGGCTTTCGATACGTGCGTGACAGCATTCGTAACAAAAATTCTCGAACGACACGACCCACAATGACTGCTGCGAATCATAAGAGGTCAGTATACTGAAAAATCGTGTCGATTGATTTCTACTCCATAAACCAAATAGAAATATTCACAGGCAGTTGATTAGAAAATAGGCCGATTAATTATCATTATGTTTTTTTTTTGTGATTATCTAAAGTGGTAAGAATATTATTACATATTTTTACTGAAATATTCTCTAAAAATGATATATATATTGTCTTTTACGGAAACAAAAATATTTTATTTTACTCGACTACATCTATTTATATGTCTATAGTACTTAAAAAAAAAGAAATATCATTTGTGAAGAATTGTATCGACCATCCCTATTAAGAAAATACGGATGTCTCCACTGAATCTATATTAGCAACATGTCTTAATAAGCAACACAATATTGTAAAGAAGAAAAAAAAGGTTGCTACAATATTTCTATATTATTATTATTTTCTGCATAATAGTTCTTTTGTAAACATCAACGGATATTTTATCAATAAATGCAATAGAAATAAATTTGTGTCTGAATAGAATAAATGCTTATTCACAATGTACTTTCGTTTTTTAGTAACAAAAGAGTCTAATTAGTTACATTCCCTTTATATTCAATCGATCATTCAGTAAGAAACAATGAGCCAAAATTCTCCTGATAACAATAGTAATATTCAATCGTATCATTCATCTTTATTAATTTTCTTCTCTTCATTTATTGGTAATTTCTTAGTTTGTTAGACTTGCTTGAAGTCAGTAAACATGTAGACAGAAGATCCTCTGGTCGTCGAAAGCTTATCAAATATATATGAGCAGACAAAAGTCTCTCTTTTTTTTTAAGGTTATCAAATATATATATATATATGTATATCTTTTTTATTTAGCTGTTTGTATTCCTATAGTTAGGTAAGTATCCTTGATGATGAGTCTAGTCATTTGACTTTTACGATTTGTTTATGCACATGATTGGATGAATCTTTCTGTGTCAATTAAATGGCACGTAGCTGTTTGTCTATCTATCTTTGTCTGACTGAATGTCTAAAGGATGACGCAACTCATGATTGAGAATATATATTGCCTTGATGTGATGAAGGGAAAAGAGAAGAAAACCTTGAATTATCGATATAAATTGCCGTACACTCCATCTCAATGAAGAGAAGCGATTGAATATAGTGACAATTGTCATGCCATTGTATGCATCGATGTTAACTAACTAAATCATTATTGAGGTTCATTTTTTTTTCTTCTTTGTTTATTATATTGATACATAGAGAGACGACGAACTTTGCCGTATTATGATTACGATAAAATGATAATAGAAAACAAAAGAACTTTCCATTAGGACACGAAACGTATTATCGGACTACTACTCTCTTAATGCCAAAAATTTCATAGAAAGAGAAAAAGAAAAAGGAAAATGACACAATGATTTAATTAATCATGAAAAATTTATAAAACTTTTCACGCTTTCTTTCTTTCTTTTGTTCTTATTCCAAAAAATTATTCATATTCTGTGTGAATATATAGATAGATAAAAATATATCTATAAATGTATGTTCTTTTTCTGAAAAATGTACTGAAGCACGAACGAGAATCGATGCTTCGCTCGTGATATGCACGCACGCACGCACACACACACACATTTGTTTTCTTGACTGTTATAAACATCAAAATAAAGCGTAAGATAGATTAATGGTCGTTCGTCATTACGGTGCTTTATTATTTCTCTAGTTACTGTTGTTGACATTCGAAGTTAGTTGACTGATTGACTAACTGATTGGTTGTTTGATATTGGCCAGCAATGGTATTCATATTGTACAAGTTATCTAGTATATACTAAAGGAAAAAAACAAAAAAAGTACGATTTCCAGATTTTGTCGATATCTTCCACGTCTTGTACTCTAGGATTTGATAGAAGAAGTTACGAATAAAATTTAGAATGAATAAATTAAATTCATTTTTCGTGTAGATTTTTTTTAATATTTTTATATAAATAGTAGATATTCCTTAAGGTAAAATGAGTTAAGAAAAAAACTAATAAATCCATATAAAGATAAATGACATGTCACTGGTACTTATATGAAATTGATAATGATATATCATAGTTTCTTCTCATTTTATGTCTGTGTACATGTTCTTTTCTGACGAGCGTATAAAAATATACGTGTAAATTACGTTACAATAAAAGAACAATCTTGTGAATCTAAAAGAATCGATTAGGGATTAACGTTGACGCGCTTATTTTTTTCCGCTTGCATAATAAATCACAAGAACATAACAAAACAAGTAGTTTATTTTTATATTTAGTCTTAAGTTTTTTATTTTTTTTACTGTTGTTGTTATCAATCTGTTACTCTGTATAAAATACCCAACAGAAAAGGTACTCTTCAATGTTCTTTTGCTTTAATCATCATAGAAATCTGCTGAAAGAATTTCTATTCTGACATGTCAAAGTGACAAAAATAGATAATTCTTACTCAAAATAGTGTAGGTGTCAGATAAATATTCTTTTATGATCCAATCAAATATTTCATATATTAATTAATTTTTATTAAAAAGGAAAAGCTTGTCATTATGAACTGAATTTGATGAACGTCATTTGTATTTACTCTCTCTCTCTTGTTTTTAATTCTTTTCATTCTACATACTTAATCACATCACATCTAATCATCAAGGGATTGAAGATGTATAATATGGAAGATAAGATAATAAATAATGAGAAAATAAAATCTATATCTTCTTAAGTATTTAAATCATGCTTTTCTTACTGAATCATGCTCGCAGTTGGATAAAAAAAGAAAATGAAAAAAAACGAGTTCTCTGTTTTTTCTTGAATGATGCAAAACTTATTTGAAGCGATAAAAAATACGAAGAAAAAAATCTAACTAAATAGAAACTGTGTGTATATTTGATATATCCTTCCTCTCTTTGTTTTTCTATCTCTCTTAGTTGCATCTTCAAAGAGACTATATCTCTTTTGCATATAAAAATATGTTCGATCTCTTTTATTCTACAAGACTGATAGTCGTGACAATGAGACACGATTAGACGGCAATAACATTTGTTCACGCTAAAACGCGTTCATTCCATCCGCACTCCTTCATCATTAGCAAACACATAGACTTACACAGATATTTTCTTCACTTGTCGGAAGTCAACTTGTTTTTGCTAATAGTCTTACGACTATTAACATCGAATGTTTGCATGGGTTATTTTCTCATCGTTTATCTCCTCCGGTTTGCATCATTCATGAACATCATCATCATACTGGACGTGCTATTTTTTTTAAAACCAAAATATGATAATAAAAAACGACAACAACAACGACGACGGATATAATCACTCGACAAAGAAAGACTTTTACTGAAATTTAACGACATAAATCTCTATGCTCATTAGTTATATTATTTTCTAAAATCTAATATGAATATTCCACCATTATCATCATTAACTGATATTGGACATCAATCAAAACGACCTTCAAATATAGCTCGTTTTCGTAATCGATATCGACAAATGTTGGTTTCAACAAAACAGCATAATCTTTTGAGGTCGGTGTTTTTCTATATTCATTATTAAATTTCTTCTTTTCGTTCGTCATCTTCAATGATCAAGTCAATTTATATATAAATATAAATATCTTCATAGATCTTATGACTATCCCAGGAGATTACTTTCCATCGATTGATGCGAGAAAATGAAACTGATGCACATTATAATTCAGACGATCAATTTCGATGAAAATAGTGCTTCTATTCAATCAATCTAGTCAAGTCTTCGACAAGAAATAATCTTAAGTCTTTCATCATCATGATGTATTAAACATTGCATTTGACATCTTTTATTTAAGTATACTTTCTTAAACGACATTTTTGCAATAGAATAAACAGTTATATTCCATTATTTTTGTGTTAGTACATACTACATTCATCATTTAGAAGTAACGACGTTTGTTTTATCTTTGATAAGAAGAAAAAAAGTAGAAGGTTTGGAATGACAGATGATTGGATATTCATACAAATTGTTATCGGTACATCGTTATTTGTTTGATAGGGTTTTTCTTCTTCATCTTCTTCTTTTCTAAATTTTCAGAAGATACTAGATAGCAAATATTATTTGTAAGTTGTTCTGTGTCATTGTAACCTTCTTAGATATTTTCATTTACAAAATACTTCTATCAACTCATAGATTTTTTTCAATATATTTATATATAGCATCAGTAATAAAATTGCTCTGATCGATGATAGAAATCGATCTAAGACAAGGATATAATATAATTTATTAGTAGAATTAAACGACATGATATCCAACAATAAGTTGATCATGATGACAAAAAAAATTGAAACTATCAAAGGAATATACAATATACATGAGATGTCATTAGAAAAATATACATATTGATATTAGTTCATTTGTTTTTAATGAATACCAAATAGAGTAAGACAGTCACTTTAAGATTATACATATCTGTAAGATTTTATCTTTTCTTCTTTAAACAATTCAATCTAGTTAATATTGATCAACGTGCATGTTTTTTTTCTTATTTCTCTCCCTATATGACATTACAGTTGAGTGGCATCATCATTTTGATTCAACGAAGATATTAGTTGATGTAGTTTGACTTGCTCACTACATTCCTTAAATTGACATCTGCTTCTTTTCCTTGTTCTATTAATGACTTTAATAGCTATTGAAACAGAAAGAAAAGACTTTAGAAGATCCAAGAGACAAAGAAAAGAGAAAGAAACGATGAAAATATATTACTACAAATTATAACTAGAACATATATAATAAAAGAAGAAATATAATTTTAGACGTCGATTTCGTAAATCAACAACGTGTGATATATCATCCGATGAGATTCTTCCCGATGAAAATAACTTGGAATCTTCTAAATCGACGCCAATGAATCGAATGCGCCACAGTGGTATGAGACGTTTTTCTCTGGTTAAACTTGAGCTACCAACCGAAGATTCAAATACATCACTCACAGGTTTCTTAAAATCAAATAAATATTCTCTATTTTGAATCTTTTCTTAATTAATTTAAAAACAAAAAAAGATGATTCAAAAGGTTCAATTCCATCATCAAGCCCGAATCTGATCCAAAAATTACTTTTTCGGCAATTTAGTCCGAAAACTCGTCCTTATTCTACAGGAGTTTCTGTAAGTTATTAGATTTTTAAAAAGAAAACTTAATTTCGTAAAATTTCCAAAATTTATTCTAGTCTGATGATAATGCTTCGTCGTCAACGGTGTCCAACGATACACTTCAGTAAGTTTACTAAGGATATTAATGAATTGATAGTATATAAAAGGTTTCTCGATTTGTCTTTTCTTTTTGTGATCAAAAAAAGTAAAATCTGAAATCATTTTTCTGGAGAAACGCTTTCGATCTTCATCGACTATTTTTCGTTGTTCAAAACATTTTTCTTCGACAATATTTTTTATTTGTTCAGGTTACGAAAAAAACATTCAAAAGGAGTTCATAATTTTCAGATATATTGAGAACTGTTCAATATCAAATATGAATTGAATTCATTGAGACATTTCAAATGAAACAATTTGATATTTTATCTGTTTTTCATTTTTTTCCGATGATCACTTATTATTTATTTCAGGAGTTATGCCAGTTCTGGTCGACGAATAACAACACCAACAGCACCAAAACATTCATGGTCTAACTCATCACCTTCAAACAATTCTAAGCAAAGTGTTGACACAAAAGAAAGTTTATTAGCTCCACCAAGTACAATATTATCAAAAAATCAACAATCAGATTTAACATCGTATTTATCTCGACGACGTAATACAACTGGAAGTATTTCCATAAATAAAATTGTTGATTTAAAGAATACTTCAAGTGGAAATACACTGAAGTTAAGTTCCGGTTCTGCATTAGGTAGTTCAAGCAAGTTATCAACTGAAAGTAAGAAAAAAAATTTTGATCATTTTGATTTTTTTGTATAAATGAACTTTTTCTTTAAAAAAAAAGATATTTTTCAAACTGTTGAAGATTCAGATTTATTTACAACAAAACAACTTTTACAAGTCAATGAAAGTTTTGCTAATTCGTAAGTACAAAATAGTTTTGCGTATGTCATATGGTAATTATATGGATATTTCTAAAGCGGAAATTGAGATTAAGGAAATCGATTGCTGATTTTCAACGGAACTTACTGACATTGAAGCACCCTTTCCATCCTAAATCAGCTAGCCTACACAACGGAAATCATCAAAATTGTTCTTTATAGTTTTCTTAAATAAATATTTTGAATATTTATAAACAAACAAACAAAAAAAGAAAATTTCCATTTTGTTCTTTCCATTTAGGTATAATGAATATGATTGGTGTCCATTGGATATTGCTATCATGTTAAATAATATTCCCATGATTCAACTTCTTGTAGAATATGGTGGCGAAGAAAGTGCAAGAAGTATGTATAAATTCTATTCTTGTAATTGAGTAGAAAACAAAACAAAATCTTTTATTTTTTTCTTTCATTTTTGTCTATTTAATAATTGTCTATAGTTCAATCTGAAGAATGTCGTTATCAAAGTGTTTGCCATCAATTATCAATGCTTTCTCAACAGAATTGCGATGAAACTATAAAAAAATCTTCGTCAAACAAATTAACCACGGATGATGCTCAAGTATGTAATATCTATATATTACGTAGGTGTTCATAATAAATGAATTTAGTTTCGTCGTTCATCTCCGTCAAATGATACTCAACAACGTCATCGTCGAATAAGTAAAGGCCAACAAGAACAATTACAAATACAGCAACAACAACAACAACAACTTTATCAGCAACGTACATTAACTTTGACACAAATGAAAGACAATTATGAACAAGCAGGTGAGTGTAAAAAGCAAAAGTAACATGAGAAAGAATTATTGAAAACAAAAGAAAGTACAACATCTGTGCAACTATTTTGTATATTCTAATTTGCGCCACTTTTTTTTTACAACAATCAATATAAAATATAATAAGGCTATTCAATAATGAGACCCGAGCAAACAAAAACAAAAAATAAAGAATACGAATCAAAATCGTTCGTAATAATGGCGTATTTTTCCTTTTCCTTTTCCTTTTTCTTTTTGTTTCTTTATCTCTCGTTCTTACTACTCTCTGTCTCTGTCTCTGTCTCTCTCTCTCTCTCTCTCTCTCTTTCATTATCTCTCTGGTCATATATGAGATTCTCGTTTAATTAGATTTCTGTCGGACTCGTTCTGTTGTTAGTTTTTCACCTTCTAGTCAGCTATATCTCATCAACATAATAGGATCCGTGACAAATAAAGTTAAAATCACATCCTATTGCAAGACACGAATAGAGAGAAAGATAATCATTACGAAAAGCCATTTCTTTCTTTTAATTATATATTCTCATGACTTGAATAAGTAACTAAAGCAGCTTACCTATTTTTTCATCAAGTTGAACATGATTATTTTTCTTTTTCTTCACTAGAGTTTTTTTGTTTTTATTCTTTTTCTCAATCTTTCTCATTCTAAGGCTCTTTTTCTCTGTTACTTTGTCGTTGGTCGTATTGCTAAAGAAAAACTTTTGTCGAGGCGTCAATAACATCAGTATATCGTTTTTCGCATAAAAGTCTTTTGCTGGAGCAAAAGTCAGACACGCAAAAACAAGTATAACTCTTCTACATATTATTTCACTCTATCTTCATATAAAGGTACAAATCGTAATTTGAAAAAAAAAAGAATGGACGGTAATAAAAAATTTCGTTCTCGAGCTTTAATTGTTAAAGCTGCTCTTCGATTTGTAACAAAACCACGTCAAAAGAATTCCCTTTCTGGTGAAAGTCTTCAACGTGATAGTCTTTCATCATCAGCATCATCATTAAATGCACCAAATTCATCCAAAGATTTTTATTATCATCAAGAAAAATATCAAAAGCGTAAGTTGTCAATGTCGAAAATGCGAGAGAAAATGTCATAAATCCATCTTATTGATTAATTACTTGGAAATTAATTTCCGTCTATTGTCGATTTTATTCGTCATTTGATGAATGTTTTATGATGAATAAATAATCTTCAGCATACGTGTTCATTTTTCGTTTTCTATTTTTCTAGGTATTCCGGATGCTCCAACAAATGTTCGCCTCATGGTTACTGGTTCAAATAGTATCACTGTTACATATGACGAACCACATAGATCTAATGGAGCCATGGTCATTAAATATAAAAGTACGAAAAAGCAAAAAAACAAACTATTCAGTTTTTAAACATATGATTATACTGTTTTAATAACAAAAAATCGTTTCTTATTTAAGTCGAATGGTGCACAAATGAAAATTTTAATGAAAGCTCTCCGCCTGAGTGTGTTGTTCATAGTGATATTGTTAAAAATTGTTTTTTTCGTGAATATGTTATTCGAGATTTACCTATTGGACAGAAATGTTATGTACGTGTATCAGCTGGAAATATACGTGGCTTTGGTCAGCCAGCTATAGCCAATCCACGTTACTGCGTTCCATCGAGTAAGTTAAAATATCTTAATGAGAAAAAATTAATTTTTTCAAATCTATGTTAAATAAAATAAGTGACTTTCTTTTGTTTTCTTTTATAAAAAAATTCTAGGCTGGCGTGAATTTTCAAAAACATCACGTCCGAACGTATGTGATTTACGTTTTGAAGAAATTCTTAATAAAATGCGTCCGGAAAAAATTGTTAATGAACGCGGAAGTATTGGTACAGCATTATCAAGTTCTTATAATTCAAATAGTGGGACTATTGATGGAAATGGTAAGTATTCATTGATTAAATGCTACAGGTCATTATAATAGAAAATACAACATATGCATATATTAAAAAAGAAGATATGAATTGCTAAGAATATTTAATAGGACTTCACAGTGTTTTCTTTAAACAGTTTGATATACGCAAAAGAATAATTCATTCTAACGAGGGAAGGTCACCAAGTGTTCAATCGCTTTTGCGTTGAAACTACTTACATTATGTAGCTTCCAAGGAGTTATGAAGACACTGAAAATATTTTGGGCGGATAGCTTATTGTTACGAAAACAGACCATTTCTAAGGTATGGGTTTTAGTGAGAGTCTGGGGCCCCCCTCAGGA